>AYEL01060362.1:0-42616 GCA_000484575.1 Olivierus martensii | reverse complement strand
ATATAGTTAAATAATAATAATAATAATAATAATAATGAATCTTTTCATAAATAAAAACAAAATATTTTGCAATATTCAATCTCAAACACTAGTCTTTAAAACTAATAAGAAATAAGAAAAATAATTTAATTTTTAAATATTTTCATTCCTAATTTAGTGCAATCATTAACAACAGTCTAATGAAAAATAGTTTATTTTCCACATCCTCCAAAATGGTAAGACTGATTTACCATGTGACTTAGTTATATTAAACAATAATCACATATTTTTTAATATTAAAGTCTTTGTGACCCACTCACTAGTAGTCTATAAAATATACTACATTTATACCATACATTTGATTTAAATAAGGTTTTTGAGGAACAATCCACTATATAAGTCGGGGAATTGTCTGTATACAAAATTTTCTTTAAGAAGATATTAATCCAATAGACATTTGATATCTTTTTCAATCACTGTTCTTTTCATTTTTATTTTTTACTTTATTAAGGTTTGACATATGGGATGAGATTAATACATTGCAGTGTGTATTGTATTATATATAATCATAAGTTTGGGGAAGGACTATATATACATGATGTATAAGCAGATAAATTTTAGAAAGAAAACAGAATAGTTCTCATTTTATGTGCTCTCCATTTATAGTTTCTTGCAGATATGTGTTTGAAGAATATATTCCACCTATGAGATATCTCTCTTGCAAAAATTTGCATAAAATACAATTTGGAAAAACTGAAATTATTTGGAATGCAAATTGAGAAACTGGGTACAATATTTACAAGAAAGTGATAAAATTTGGTTTTTGTGCTATTATAAAATGGAAAATGAAATGAGTCACAACCATCCAAGCACAATGTCTATAGCTGATTAAAATTCAAATACAAATAATAATACATGAAATAACTATGGTTTGATATTGCTGCTTTATTTTTTTATAGCATCAAGATGATGACTTTATTCATTGCCCCATTATGCATTTAGTGACAAATATATGTATATTTTTGCCACTTCCTTATCTCTCCACTATACTTTTTATTAGCAGTTCAATTATGTTTTAGTATGGGAAACCAATAGTACCAGAAAGGGATGCTAAGGTCAACTAAAAAAAGGTTATGGGTTTAACCAAGAAAGAACTTCAACAGAGAATATCCTATGACTGTTTTGATTGATAGCACATGATTTTAAATAAGATAAATAAGTGAAATCAAAATAAATGTGAGAATTCTCTGGAATGCTGAATATTGAAATGCACTTTCATATATTCTCATTTTGCACATTTTCACTTTTAGGCAGCCATTTCCATATAAAACAATGTTCCCATATTGCTTTTTCTGGAAGAACAATAATGCAACTGCAATTTTGGGATTTTTTGAGTTATGCATGTTACTAGTTTCAGAAATACATAATCCTTCCAATAAAACAATGACATAATGCTAGCATTTTGCTTTTTTCCATTACTATCAAATATTTTAACATTTTTCATTACAAGAATAGCATATTACTATTTAGTTTTGCATTTCTTAAAAACCATTGATTTTGCAGTTGTGTCATTGTTCTTCCGGAACAGCAACATAATTATAGAGAACTTAGTTTAATACATGAATCAGTTTAAAAAAGAAAAAAAAGGAAAATAAATTTTTTTTTTTTGTTCTTTTCTTAAAAATATCACAAATATATACTTTATATTCATATTTAAATATAAATAGATCCCAAGTTTAAAAGTTAATTTGTTTCTGAAATACAGTCAATGTAAAAATGTTCATATTTTTCACTTTTTTGATAAATCATATTTAAAAAATTTCATTATTTTGGGAACTTGTAAACCGAAAACTATCTAAATATATTAATTGACAATTCTAACACAGGTATTTCTCCTTTAGCATGGCTTCCTACAACATGGTTTCACTCTAACACTATTTGAAATTGTGGAAGTCCTCATTTAACATGATACTTCCACATGGGTCTTACGTTAGAAAATTACATTTAGTCTCCCACAACACAAAACATTTCCATTAATTTTTGTAAATCTGTACTAGGGACACAAATTACATACATAAAATGTAATCATTGGGAAATACTTTGCTAAAATTAGTCATAAATGCAGTTTTGCTAATTTGCTGTGAGAGGGATGATATATAGTCTATTTTCAATTTGAAATTGAGTTAATTGTCAACCATTGAGTGTTTTGTATTCCAAATGTTCAGTTCTTGGATAAAATATAGTTTTTATTCTTCAATAGAGGAATTTGAAAGAGAAGAAAAACTTTCTTATTCATAAATTTTTTTGGGTATATGTTAAGGAACGATTGTTTTCTAGCGGGTTGTAGCAGGTTAGATTACAAATTTTGTAAAGAGAGCAGAAGATACATCAACTTTAAATGCATGAAAAAGTTCAGAAAGTGAAGTTGATATTATTAAAGGAAAAAAAAACTCATTTTAATGAAACAATGGTAAGGAAGATATTATTATTAAATGAATTAGGCTGGACACATTTTCTTTCCTTCTGTTTTACTTATATATTTTTTGGACTTTAAATGCATGAAAAAGTTCAGAAAGTGAAGTTGATATTGTTAAAGGAAAAAAAAAACTCATTTTAATGAAACAATGGTAAGGAAGATATAATTATTAAATGAATTAGGCTGTACACATTTTCTTTCCTTCTGTTTTACTTATATATTTTTTGGGTCTTACATATATATTTTTTCTTTTCTTTATGCTTCATATTATTAATATTTTTAATAAAAATTAAGTGTCTTATGTGGAACTAAAGAAAGTTATTTGTTTTGAATTGGTTTTGGAATGTAATCGGAATTAAAGAAAGTTATTTGTTTTTAATTGGTTTTGAAACATAACTCATTTTTTTATATTGGCTCTCGGTCTCATATAATATGGTTTCATACAACATGGTGTTTTTCAGGAACCTATCTACAGTGTTATAGGAGGATATCTGTATTTGATTATTATGTAAAAATTAAAGATCATGCATATATTGTACTCTAGAGTAAACATAGAAATTGCTCACAATATTGATGGAACAACTAAGGCATTTATTTGTCATTGTCCATGGTCTAGAACAGCAATGGTGTTTTTCAGGAACCTATCTACAGTGTTATAGGAGGATATCTGTATTTGATTATTATATAAAAATTAAAGATCATGCATATATTGTACTGTATAGTAAACATAGAAATTGCTCACAATATTGATGGAACAACTAAGGAGTTTATTTGTCATTGTCCATGGTCTAAAACAGCGCTTCTCAAATTCATTTTTCATTCACGACCCCATTTTTCATTACGAGATTTTTCGCAACCCTTTTTCATTCATGACCCCATTTTTCATTACGAGATTTTTCACGACCCCAAGTATTAAATATTTTCATTCACGACCCCATTTTTCATTATGAGATTTTTCGCAACCCCAGGCACGACCCCATTTTTCATTACGAGATTTTTCGCGACCCCAGGTATTAAACAAAACATACAAGTACATAAATCATTTACACACTTATTAAGATGAACAATAACGTACAAGTATATAAGTCATTTACACACTTATTAAGATGAACACAACAGCCAACTACATTGAAAATACATATGTTGTCATACGTTAAATATTGGAAAAAGTATATAAGTCATTTACACACTTATTAAGATGAACACAATCAACCAATCACTACATCATTTATACACTTATTAAGATGAACACAATCAGCCAATTACTTTCGCGACCCCAGGTATTAAATATGAAATAAAACGTACAAGTATATTTACACACTTATTAAGATGAACACAATCAACCAACTACACTGAAAATTTATAACACACTTATTAAGATGAACACAATCAACCAACTACACTGAAAATTCATGTGTTGTCATACGTTAAATATTGGGCAAAGTATTAAATATGGAATAAAACATATAAGTATATAAATCATTTACTTCAGATGAACACAATCAGCCAACTACACTGAAAATTCATATGTTGTCATAAGAACACAATCAGCCAACTACACTGAAAATACATATGTTGTCATACATTTAAAACGTACAAGTATATAAGTCATTTACACACTTATTAAGATGAACACAACCATACAAGTACATAAATCATTTACACACTTATTAAGATGAACACAATCAAACAACTACACTGAAAATTCATAAACAAGTACATAAATCATTTACACACTTATTAAGATGAACACAATCAGCAAAAGTATATAAGTCATTTACACACTTATTAAGATGAACACAATCAACCAATCACTACATCATTTATACACTTATTAAGATGAACACAATCAGCCAATTACTTTCGCGACCCCAGGTATTAAATATGAAATAAAACGTACAAGTATATTTACACACTTATTAAGATGAACACAATCAACCAACTACACTGAAAATTTATAACACTTATTAAGATGAACACAATCAGAACTACATTGAAAATACATATGTTGTCATACGTTAAATATTGGACGTTAGACAAGTATATAAATCATTTATACACTTATTAAGATGAACACAATCAACCAACTACATTAAGTCATTTACACACTTGTTAAGATGAACACAATCAACCAACCACAGCTTCATATGTCGTCCAAATGTTAATATTGGACATTTGTGGAAATTACATATAAACTGAAATTCAAGTATTTGAATTTAATTTTTGTAATTACATATAAACTGAAATTCAAGTATTTGAATTTAATTTTTGCGACTCCTTACATATAAACTGAAATTCAAGTATTTGAATTTAATTTTTGCGACCCTTATAAACTGAAATTCAAGTATTTGAATTTAATTTTTGCGACCCCATTGAAATTCAAGTATTTGAATTTAATTTTTGCAACCCCAGCATTTCGCTTCGCGACCCCAAATGGGGTCGCAACCCATAGTTTGAGAAACACTGGTCTAGAATATTACAATCATCATCTTTGTTGTGTATGTTAAATTTAAATTATATTAAACTCAAATCATACTGTGTAAAACAAAAATTTGGTATCAATTTTTCAATTGTGTTAAACTGAAATTGTGCAAATCAAATACTGTATAAATTGAGAGTTAGGTGTATTTAGCAACTTTATGAAGTATTCTTTCCAAAAAAACATTAACTGTAATAATCAGTAAGAGAATTAATTAAAAATTAATATATAATATGGAATTATTCCTCATCAGAAAAACATATTTAATGAAAATGTCATTTTGTGTATGTTAAATTTAAATTATATTAAACTCAAATCATACTGTGTAAAACAAAAATTTAGTATCAATTTTTCAACAAAAATTAATATATAATATGGAATTATTCCTCATCAGAAAAACATATTTAATGAAAATTCATTTATTGGGTTGTCCGGAAAGTTGGCCTTTAAAATCCCACCAAACACTGAGCATGACCTTTTGTTGGTGAATGTTTTGCTTTGGTGTTGGAAGTGCAGGGAAATTTGGTTTAGACCAGTGTTTTTTTTCTCTCCACATTGTCATATAGGATCCATTTTTCATCTACAGTCACAATTCTTTCTAAAAATGGCTCAAACTTAAGACAGCCCAGCAAAAAAACGCATGCTGCAACTCTATCCATCCAATTTTTTTCGGAAAGTTCATGGGGAACCCAAACATCGTACTTGCTGATCCATCCCATTGATTTTAGGTGGTCATCGATGGTTGTTTTGGATACATTAAGTATCTCAGCAAGCTCCCTTGTTGTTAATCGAGGATTACTTGCAAGCTGTGCTGAAATGTCAGTGTCATTGACGACCGAAGGTCGTCCTGAACGTGGCTCATCTTTCAGGCTTAAATGTCCTTCTCGAAATTTTTTAAACCACTTTTGAGAGGTATGTACAGATAATGCATCATCTCCATAAACTTCACATACGTTTTTTGTTGCATCAACTGCAGAAAGCCCTTTTTTAAACTCATATAACATTACGTGGGCAAATGTATTCTATCGACACTTGTGGCAAAAACAAAACTAACAATAGTTTGTTGTCTTTATTCTGACAAAACAAACAGAAAGCCCTTTTTTAAACTCGTATAACATTACGTGGCACAAATGTATTCTATCGACACTCGTGGCGAAAACAAAACTAACAATAGTTTATTGTCTTTATTCTGACAAAACAAACTTTTATGACGGTTAGTGTCATCTTTTAAGGACACAACTAAACTAAATAATAACTTGCACATTTTTAGTACTCTAGTGCCACCAATTAACAACTAAAAAAAACACACATCAAGGACACAACTAAACTAAATAATAACTTGCACGTTTTTAGTACTCTAGCGCCACCAATAAACAACTAAAAAAAACACACGAACTTTCCGGACAACCCTATAGTAACATTCAGAGAAAACTAGACATCACTATTGTTTTACTGGATGGCAGTTGGTAAAGTGTTAGCTTACAATCCAAAGTGTCCAGATTATAAGCACTGAGTAGATTCAATCCTGAATACCATCTATTACTTTATGATTAACCTTATCAGGGTTTTCTGATTAGCTGAGTAAATATGCTTTCTGCAAATCCTAAGAACATGGAATACAATCCTTTCTCCATTTGAAATAAATCTGAATGTTCTGGATGGCATAAAGCAGAGCAGATAATAATGATGTTGGCCTAGTTATATTCCTCCATATTAACAAGACATGCTTTAATTAACTTTTGAAACATTCATTCATTTTAAATTTTTCATAAAGTGTGTAAAACTTATAATTTGTATTAAAATTTAATTTTATATTTTCACATAAAATTGGAGACTCAAACTGGGTTGACCTGTATTGCAAATTTTCTATTCTATAAAAAAATCTAAATCAGAACTAAATATTTTTTTAATTTAAATTTAAACATAATTTATGATATGTGTTTGAAAATCTGCAATGCTATTTTATATAATGAATATTCATTAATGTTCAGTCTATAATGATTTTACAAGGGGACGGTCAGATGTTCCCCTCCCCGATTTGACTGAAATTGCACATACATACAGTACTTAAAAATAAATGTTTAAATACAGAGTCGTAGCACGCGCTTCTCAAATGGCTTCGAGAAAAAGCGATTTTAATATTTGCATATATTATATCTTGATAGATATATATATATATATATGAATTAAAATATTTTTGAAATATTAGATTTATATTCAGTAATTTTATTATTACATTTGTGATTTCAACTCAGAAGCAATATTGTATTATCAGAGATTAATACAGAAACTAATATAACCAAAATAATCTTAAAGTAATAATTTTTGAAATTATATATGTAAATTACAAAAAACTTATCATACCAGGAGAAAGGATAAAAAATTATTGCTGCAAAATAATTTGACAAGTTTTGTGTGTTATTATTGATTAATCTATGCTTGTTGTTTAAGATTTATAGAAATAATGTTCAAAGCTTTATAAAATTTAATATAGTAGTATTTACTTATATAGTAAGTCCCCTACTTCTTTGTTTTCACTTTATGCAATTCCAAAGATATACAGATATGTAAGCATTTAATTTTTTTTTTTGTTGAATGCAAAATTTCATTAAGCAATTTATTTTTTTTGCAAAAATATCACTTATAGCCATAAATTTTCTTATCTATGCTTAAAATATGCTCATAAATATCATTTGGCCATTTTATCTATTAATGCACTCATTCATGTATATTGAATTTAAGCATTGTTGAACCTATGCAGTTTTTATGTAGAAATTTTTTGGATGAATTAACCACAAGTTGGGAACCTACTGTACAGTAAAATGCATTGTTGAACCTATGCAGTTTTTATGTAGAAATTTTTTGGATGAATTAACCACAAGTTAGGAATCTATTGTACAGTAAATTATAAATTACAAATTAAAAAGATTTAAAAAATTCTTACCTGAACATATGCTTTGTTAAATTTAATACTGAGTTGTGATAACTTATCAATATTTGGAGTAATAGCTACCTTATCACCATAACATCTTAATGTAGGTCTTAAATCATCCACAACAATTAATAGTACATTTTTAGGTGTAACAATATCATCTGAAACAGAATTGAAAAAATTCATCTTAGTTTCTGAAAACAAGTTATTTTAATGAATTATTACCAGAATTCTGTTTCTAATTGCTTTCATGCCCCTTTTCTAGTTTTAACATACTTTGCATTGGTCCTTACGATATTATTTTTTGATCTATTCATTAAAGAGATAAAAGTGATTTCCAAATTCTGATTTTTGCATCTTTTATCCATCTTACTATATTTATATTGTTAAAATACTAAAATTAAAAAAATGTGAATATTTTATCATATACTGAAAAATTATGTTCAGATAAATTATATGATTATGTCCAAATTATTGTATTTGTTAGCTTATAAAGTGATGTGGCCAGGGCCTGATTTACTAATAGGCTGACTAGGCCATGTCCTAGGGCCCCGCAATTCTAGGGGCCCCAAAACTATTAATAAAGGCCACGTCCTAGGGCCCGCAATTCTAGGGGCCCCAAAACTATCAATAAATTTTCAACTTTTATAAACTTTTAATAAGAAAAAATGGATATTTATTAAAGTGCTAAATAGAAAGTAAAATTTTAAAAGGTTTGTTATAAGTTATAAGGAGCCTTTAAAATTAGACGTAGCTGATTTGAATTTTTAGGGGCCCCAAAGCCTTGCTCGTCCTAGGGCCCTAAAAATGCAAATCCAGCTCTCGATGTGGCATAAAAAGACACACCTAATTTTGGAAAGATAAATTTAAAGAAAAAACTTTTAAGCACAATTTATTGTTAAAATATTATGGAAATTTAAAATTGAATAAAAATAAACCCAAAAGCCAATAAAGAATGGTATAAGATTATTATTCTCTTTATTTTAGTATTATTCATTTTCAGATTTATTAGACATGATCATCTTTATATTCATCATTATTTATCATGATTTAAATGTAGAAGTAGAGTTTATTTAATATTTAAATAAATAACATAGCCTGTAATTACTGAAAAGTGTAATGAACATCCATTTTAACAATATAAACTATTCATTAACTAAAGTTTGTTGCTTGCCAACTTCTTGATTTTTCAAATGTGCTATATTATTGCTTTTGGTTCTATGATGCAAGGAGATTTTTTTAAAATATCTATAAGGAATAAATATGTCTTACAAACCAACAAACATCGTATTTACAACTATTTCAATTAATCCTATTTTCAATATAAACTATTCATTAACTAAAGTTTGTTGCTTGCCAACTTCTTGATTTTTCAAATGTGCTGTATTATTACTTTTGGTTCTATGATGCAAGGAGATTTTTTTAAAGTATCTATAAGGAATAAATATGTCTTACAAACCAACAAACATAGTATTTACAACTATTTCAATTAATCCTATTTTTCAGTTTTTTAGATGAAAACTATTAAAAAACAATTAATTCTATGGATCATCAATTACAGATAGGCTTGCTATACATCTGAGATTAGCCAGGACTATCCTACATCTCAGTAGTTTTCCAGGATTTTTTTTGGGGTTTTAAAATGTCCTGGATTTCAAACTTTTTCCACTAATATTTATCAATATTTTATTTGTTTAAATTAATCAATTCTTTAAATGTATTTTAGCTGACTGCAAATCCAAATATTGCAAATGTGCAATAAGTTTTATTTTTAGTTTGTTATAATATATCAATTGACATATAACCAATAACCCATAAAACTTAAAACCCCAAATTTAAGTTAAACCCTAAAATGAATGGCAAAAGATGATGCAAATATGCACAAACTTAAAAGAGAGTATAAATATTTAATAAGGCAGAATGATAAAGTTATGAGAGTATAAAATTTAATACAACTTTCAATAAGTACACTCAATTTATGATTGAATTAAAAAATGAGACTAACATCTTGTGAAGAAAGCACTGTCTTCAGAGAAATACAAATATGAAAATGAAATTAAAAACAAATCAAATAGCTGATTGCACCAATCATTACCAATGATTATTCAAACCCTGGATTTAGACATAGGTAGATAGAAGTTCAGATTTCATTATTTAAAAATTGTTTTTTCAAAAGTTAGCAGGATTCAGGAGGGGTTATTATTATTATTATTAGCATAAATATCTGAATAAATATATTTTAATATGATTTTCTATTTCCATTAATTGTCCAAATAATCCTAATTAATCTTGCCATATTAATCCCTTGATTCTTTAACGGAATTTTAATGATTTGAATTAATTTAAACTAAATTTTAGTGCCATCTCATAATTAGAATATTTATTATTTATTAAATCAATGAGTGGCTGGAGAATTAATCTGCTCGTTGGCCTCGGTGGTCTAGCAGTATGACGTTGGGACGTTAGCACAAAGGTCTCCGGTTCAATCCTGGGCCAAGGTGGATTTGTTAGCCCAAAGGTCCCCGGTTCGATCCCGGGCCGAGGCAGATTTTCTTTTCAGATTAATTAGTTAAAATTCTAGTTTAATTATTAATTAATAGATGACAGATTAATTAGTTTAGTTTAATTATTAATTAATAGATGGCACCACTCATTGATTTAATAAATAATAAATATTCTAATTACAAGATGGTGCTAAAATTTAGTTTAAATTAATTCAAATCATTAAAATTTCGTTAAAGAACCAAGGGATTAAATATGGCAAGATTAATTAGGATTATTTGGATTAAATTCCCTTGAGGTTGGTTTAGTATATAAAGTTTAAGCATTAATTGTCGTTATAAATAACAAAATTAAAAACATTGACCTCTTCAACAATTATCCTGGATTAAATATATATGTATACACACACATAATTGCTTAAGAAATTTTAAAAAGGAAAATAAATAGTTTTATGAAGTGATTAAATATATATGTATACACACACATAATTGCTTAAGAAATTTTAAAAAGGAAAATAGTTTTATGAATAGGATCTAGCATTATACAAGTCAATTAAAAATGATAAAATTTTTCCATATGCATATCTAAATCATACTGAATTGTAATTACATCTAACATCAATACTATAATCAATTAATCTAGTCCTTGTGAATTTATTGTAAGTAGTTCAAGAAAATGATTAAATAAACTAGAATGCTCAAAATGAAAACTTTTCAACATATATTTCAAAGCAGAATATCCCACACTACCTAAGTCAGATCTTATTGTACTTGTGGTTCATGTGCAATTAGCTAAAGCTGAAATAGCTCCTTTTGGAGTTTCTAACTTGGTCAAATCCCCACAGGATCCCTTTCTGGATAGTATTGGATATCAATAAAAAGAAAATAGAACTGCTAACAAAAAAGATAAAAAATGGCAAAATATATACATATAATACAGTAGAAGTCACTTATTGTAATCACGGATATTGATATCAAGTGTTTAATGTTATTAAAATTTACGGTCCTGTTATGAAAACTCCATTTATAGTAATCAGAATTTCGGTTATTGTCATCAGAATTAATACACTAATAAACTAACATATTTAAAACTAAAAAAATGTCATTATGAAAACTCCATTTATAGTAATCAGAATTTCGGTTATTGTCATCAGAATTAATACACCGCTATAAACTAACATATTTAAAACTAAAAAAATATTGCAGATAATACTAAAATATTGGTTGAATCCATTAAAATAAACAACAATTATTTGTTAATCATTCATTTATTGTTTCATTTTCACTAAAATTTAGGCAAAAAATGAGAAATTCAAAGATAAATGAATGATTACACTTGGTTCATTTAAAAATATTGCAGATGCGACTTAAGTGGAAAAATCTGATTTACGTACATTTTTTAATAAATAGATATTAGATTGATGTAAGTTTTTGATTTAATATATTCATACAGACAATTTAAGACTGCTTTTCAAAACTTTGTGAAGTCTTTAGGTGATTTCAACACACGTCTGGCCCTTACGAATGCTCAGCCTTAACTGTTGCTAGATCTGGTGATTTTTATTTTTTCTTGATGTTGAAATATATAGTTTAAAATTACAGATATAAAGATTTAGTGACTTTATAATTGCCTTTATTGAAAAAAATAAAAAATTATTTTATAATATAAGAATTTTCTTACTATTACTCTAATAACTTTATGATTTTGTGTAAATTGGAATTGACAGCATTAACTGTAAGAATAAATCATTTCACTCACTTTTTCACTTAATTGATTACATAATATAAAGTTCAACAAATGTTTGTCAATCCATTATAGAGTTTTTATTATTATTATTAACATTATCTTTTAATCCGATTTTCATTTTTCATTTTATATGGCCACTGCATCTATCGTTTTTCTGTATCCATAGTTTTTTCAGGAATCCCGACGAAAATACTGAATTGAAGTTACACTGTATATAACTGCATAAGTACAGTATATACTGTAAAATAATAGGGCCTATACAAAAATCGAAAATTGTACTTTTTTGACATACACTGCTTAATGTTATCAATCAGTTATTGTTATAAAAATAGATCAGTCCCAAAGTGATTCTAATAAGCAGCTTCTACTGTATGTCATTTGTGTGCATAGAAGAAATGATTAAATTTATTGTTTCAATGCTACAAAAAAAATAAAGCAATGATAAATTATTATTATTTGTTTTAATTAATGCTTTCTTTGGATTTTTATAATGCTGAGCTGGTATCATACAAGAATTGTACCTGCTTATACTCTAATTCTTATGCAATAAAAGCACTATATAGCAGTGGAGAATAATTCACATCAAATTTATTTAGTTATTAACTAAATAAATTTGATGTGAATTATTCTCCATTGCTATATAGTGCTTTTATTGCATAAGGAATTGTACTTTCATGTTCATACTAGTTCATTCTCCATTTTGCAATTTTTGTGCAAAATAAATAGATATTGAAATTTTTTGGCTATCTTTCTAATACAGTACTTGATTTTGCAATATATCTCATAGATGATATTTTTTCACAGTTTTTATTTTATATAAATGTATATGAAAATTTTCAAATATCTCAAAGAGATGAGTTCTAGGATACATAAGTATGCCAGTCTTTTTCATATTTACAAATTAAAACTTATCAATCACTAAGAAATTATTAGAAAAAAACAGTATTGCCATTTTTCCACAGAAAAAAGTACTGATTATATATAACAAATCACCTTCTATCATATATAATTATTTATTTATCAATATAAATCAAATATTGTATTATTTGATATAAGTTTTAATATGTATCAAGCTTTAAGTCACTGCCATTTTCCCTAATGATGTTAAAAACATTCCAAAAATATTAGTATTATAATAATTATATATATTATAATAAAATAGTTTATGATAGATATTATCAATTTAGCCTATTTCTTTCCATTTGACTTTGAATTTGAGAGCCAAGTGTTCATTAATTCAGTTAAGTGTAAGTGCCAAGTGTTCACTGAATTTAAGTTTAATAAGGTAATAAACTTGCCAAATTTGTGGTTTTATGTATTAAAATTTTTCAAATTTTTAACAAGTATGCCTTAAATTTAAATAATTCTAAAAAATTTTCATTTTGCTAAATTATTGGAAAAAAATAAATTCAATTTTTTGGAAATATTAGAATTAGTATTGATGTTTTCAATTCTATTTATTAAAAATTCATTAATTATAGATTTCATTATGGTAATTATTTTAATAAAACTAATAGACATGAAACAATTTATTTATTTAAATCACTACATTGGTTACATTATATTGGTTATATCATTCTAATGGAGTAACAAAAATATCATTGTTCAAATATATGCAAATGAACAAAAAATTTATTAGAGATTTATACATCTGGAATAATAAAACTTAAATAAGTTAAGAAAACTGCTTACTGCTTACTCTTAAAGTTTTAAGTTCCAAGAAAGCACAATCAGCAGTTTATGACAAAGCAATTACACTTTAATAAACTTAAAAACATTTTCGGTACATAAGATACCATCGTTAGTTGTGAAGATGGTATCCTATATACTGTGTATCAGTATATAGGACAATGGTATCCTATGTACCAAAAACGTTTTTAAGTTTATTAAAGAGTAATTTCTTTGTCATAAACTGCTGATTGTGTTTTCTTGGAACTTAGATCTGGAATAATATGTAATCTTTACTTTATAAAGTAAAATAATGTTACAGAGTTGCAAAACCTTTGGAAAAATGCAGTAAATATTAAATACATTATGGATACTCATTATTGATATATGCCAAGCACTGGGTTCAATATAAGATTCTCTAGTGAAAATGGAAATCAACTTTGTCTAAAAATCAATTGTACATAGAACAAATTTGATATATCTAATGCAATTAGTGAAAAAATAAGCAAGAACATTATTGATTTAAACAAATATCAGTGAATAATTAATTGATGATCAAATAATTTGTTTGTAAAAGTGAAAGTTTTTCTTTGCAAAATAAAAGTGATATAGATACTCTTCATTAAATTGAAAATTCATTACTCAATAGTTTGTAAACAGAGGGATATTTGTATATCTAAATCTTAATGATTTAATTTTAAAAATGTATTTTTGTTTGTCTTTTGTATAAGATTTTGAGTGAAATTTTTTAAATTCATTATGCAGATATAATTTAAAGTTTTAGTTTTTTCTATTTATTACATTGATATTTGACTTTAATTTTTTTAATATTGTAGTTGAGTATAATGATATGCAGTTATGTTCAATTTTCTGAGAAGAACAATCTGATATGTGAAGTATAGATATGATTATAAATCTTATCCATAAAAATATCACTATCTAAATTAGTTTAATATAAGATACTATAAGTTGACTAAGGCTATAATGTAAAAATACTTAAAATTATATTTAAAACGAAAATGTTTAAACAAAAATTTATTATATTTATTTGATATGTAAATCAATTATAATTCTTAAAGAATTTATGTAATATTTTTTTCTTAAAATAGATTTTTACAATTTAATATGTTGTTATTGAAATTTTATTTGATTATGAATCAGAGAATGAACATTAGATATTAGTCCTCTCTTAAATACTAAATGATTCATAATTCTGTCATGTTTTATAGACT
This sequence comes from Olivierus martensii, assembly GCA_000484575.1. Lineage (NCBI taxonomy): Eukaryota > Metazoa > Arthropoda > Arachnida > Scorpiones > Buthidae > Olivierus > Olivierus martensii. The sequence continues at coordinate 27,602 of AYEL01060362.1, read as the reverse complement.
AAACTAAAACAGATTAAAAGAATTAAATTTTACAATTTGGATATTGAATTTTGAAATTAGTACATGTTTTATGTGTTACATATGACATCGTGATATTTATCATGGGTTATCATCAATTAGAAAGAGAAAATAATTTAATACTGTGTTATTTTTACAGTCATGGTATAACAACCAGCTGCAGAATACAAAGTTTAAAATGTTCATATAAGATAGTATTATGTCATAACTGTAAAATTTAAATTATTACACATTATTTACATTCATACATATTATCAATAACACCTGAAAGTGAATTCATGCATTTGATTTTGATTAATTAATACTAAGCAAAATCTCTCATTTTATTGCTTTGTAACAGTTAACTAATAAAACTTTTACATTCATTTTTTTCATTCTTAAATCGATTTCTTAACCTAATTTTGAAAAACAAAATATGCAATCTGAACGATAATCTGGATTTTTAAAAAAAAGTAGTGGAGTAAGCATTACTCACCAATTTCTTTGACTGTAAAATGTATTCCGAGCATAACAGTACCAGTTGCTACAACCATTATTAAAACGGCAATACAAATGCAAGTACTGCGATTCTTTAAAGTTTTCCTGTCAGAAACCGTCATGATTTTTAAATTTCGATATTTTTACCTCCAATTTTCAAAAGCAACAGTCATCGTCTGCTCTTCTTTCTTTCATCATCGTTTGGTACACGCCCCACAGAGCATGCGTAATACCAGTTGACGATAATTTATTTTTTATCGTATTTTTTTAATTTATTGAAAAAATACTATAATATAGTATTTTAAATTAATATTAATTTTCGTACAGTTTAAAATTATAAGCAATTATTTATAGTTTATTACTTATAATATATCAAATAATTTTTTTAATTAATTATTAAACAGCTGTTAACCCCAAGGACGTTGATGCACGCAAGCATTTTCGTTTAGATTTGAACGCTAAATTTTGACTTTCTGTAGTCGATTTTTATATATTATTTATAAAGTTTTAAATCGAATTAATAATAAACTGTATTTTAATTCGATAATATTAGTTCGTAGAAAATAAGAAAAATCTCAGTTTGATCGTTCAAAATCTGTAAGTGTAAGCATTATAACGAGTTTGCTAATACTGTGCTGTATATGTTTCGAAAGTAAAAAAATTGCAAACCATTTTTCCTTATACAACATGTTCCTCTTATTTCCCAAAATCTGTAAGTGTAAGCATTATAACGAGTTTGCTAATACTGTGCTGTATATGTTTCGGAAGTAAAAAATTTGCAAACCATTTTTCCTTATACAACATGTTCCTCTTATTTCTTCACATTTTCCTTAATCGTTTATATTTTTGAATATATGTAAAATAAAGAATAAATCTTTTCCCCCTACTGATCGAAATACGCTTTGCATCATTAAAACGCTCATGTGCCAGATTATAATTTATGTTCTAGAATAGATACATTGATCGTAAAATCTTTCTAATACGTATTTTAAAGAAAGGAAACACGTGCATGTGTGCTTTTTAAATATTCATCTCACGCATTTTATAAATTTATACATGTTTCGCAACATTTTGCTTACAATAATAAAATTAAAAATGAATTTCGATTAATTAAATATTATGCCAATAAAAATAAAAGTCTAATATTTTAAAATATTCACATGCAATTCATTAAAATCAAATAACAACAAACACATATGCTCTCAAATGATAACTTTCTTAAAGTTATGAATAAAGATGACATAAAAGTGAAAATGCAGATTTATTAATTAATTATTATTTTTTTAAATTTAATAAATCTCTATGCTGTAGAGGAACATTAAAATCCGAGGATTTTTCAGTAATTCAATATTATTTCAGAAAACAATAGGATATTTACTGCTTATTTATAGACTTATCAGTTTGATATTTTAGTGACACGATAAATTATTGCTATCATGTGACTCGGATTTTTAAGAAAATAAAATTATTATTGTTTATCGAATTATATTTTAATTTAGCCTAATTTTTAATTATTAAAGAAATTTTTAATTTAATAATAAAAAAATAGACAAAGGATATTACTTTGTATCCAGTTCATCCGGATATTGTGGAGATACTATATCTCATCCGGATTAAGGAATATTCTAGATTACACTATACAGTATTTTTAATGATTATAATACTAATTTTTAATTATTAAATAACATTAAATATTAAAAATTTTGTCCTACTTTTAGTCATATATTATATTCTGTCATATATTCCTAAAAGAACAAATAAAACAGATTTTCTTTAGTCAAGGTCTTTGAAATGACCTATATATAGTAATTGTTTTATATAGTAATCTTTAAATATGCTTATTATTTTTTTTAAATTAATGAACGTAATAAAATAGATATATATTTTCATTTTTAAAAAGAATACTGCATTATTATTTAAAAATAAAATACTGTTCAAATAAAACGATCAAAATTTGTGTGTGATGAATGAAGTTCTCATAATCAATAACAAAAATGCAAACAAATGAAACAGACTGCAAAATTTTCCATAATTCTATATAGTAACATTTCTATCGATAATAAAAATTAATTTAATATAATATCAAATATTTTATTTATTTATTGTAATAAGGTCACAACAATTTAGAAGATTTGGTGAAAATAATACTGTTCAGTAATGCTAGCATAAAATATAGGAAACAAAAATGTTTCCTGTTTTTATCTTTTCTATACAATATGTTTTTAATTAATTTCCTGTTTTGTTTTTTTTTATATAATTAAATACTATATAATTCCTCATTGAAAAGAATTATGCAATATATTGGAAACAAATTATTTATATTTATTTTTTAAATTATATATATGGAAATTTAATAAATTTAATATTCCAGTAAAGCTTATTAAATAAACAGTTGTTTCAGGAAACTAATATAAATAACAGTTGTTTCCATCTAAATAAATTACGATTATATAAAATAGTTCAGTAATAATTCATATGCAAAATTAAGTATTTTTTTTGTTTTCCTCTTTTAGTTTTTATTAAGGTATATTTTTGTTTACAATAGTTTTTCTTACTAACCAGTAAGTTAAAATAAATGTAAATTACGATTATATAAAATAGTTCAGTAATAATTCATATGCAAAATTAAGTATTTTTTTGTTTTTTTCTTTTAGTTTTTATTAAGGTATATTTTTGTTTACAATAGTTTCTCTTACTAACCAGTAAGTTAAAATAAATGATTTCTAATAATTCCGTGAAATATTTTAAACTATTAATTAATTTCCGATTTTTTTTCTTTGTTTTAATTTAACATAATTATGAAAATCTGGAATTATTTTTAAAAAGAATTAAACATTTTTGCAGCTAAAATTTAATATTTTTGTTACAACGTTTTACATAATATCCATATAATTAAGCCATAAATAACAATAAATAAATAAATCTAGATAAATGACTAACAAGTAAGTAGTTTTTATTGTCATGACTACAGAATATATGTTCTATTTACTCTTACTTTAATATATTGTCTGAATTATTTAGATTATAATGACTAAGTGGTTTATAGTACTGTATAATGTTTACAAAGAACAAATAAAATTATATAGAATTATTAGATGTTGTAGTTAAGTTGGATATACAGTATTTTCTTCTCGAATATAAGAAATTCGAATCTAGTTCTCTTTATATTTTATAATCTCGCACTTTTACTTACATTTTTGCATTTTTGCTATAGCTGAATCAGTATATCCATGATCTGAATATATTGTTAAAATTTTTTGCTGTCGGCGGTGGAAGCTTGTGGTGCTGGAGGATCCGGGTTCAGTTCCCGGATATCACACTACTAGCTTTTTTTAGAAGAAGTATATCCATGATCTGAATATATTGTTAAAATTTTTTGCTGTCGGCGGTGGAAGCTTGTGATGCTGGAGGATCCGGGTTCAATTCCCGTATATCACACTACTAGCTTTTTTTAGAAGGGATCCAGGTCCAGCCCGTTGAAGCCCATCCTCCACCTGAGGCTGACCCCACCAGGGACGTGGGCGGCCTATAGTGGAACTGGAATACCCCAGCAGCCCCACCGCTTACTACCAACATGGTAGTAAGCGTAAAATCGCACAGTTAAATAAAATATTTTTTTATTATTTAGTATAATGAAAATAAACAATTGTAGAAAGAACTGAACTCATATTTTACTTGCTTTTCAATTTTGGAATGATTAGAAATTCGGAATTAAAATATATGTCTTCAAAAATATGACATTTCTATTGAATTTCATGAGAATCTGATAAATAGTTCGAAACTTATTAGGAAAAATCTCAGAAGTTTAAATGCAGCCATTTTTCAACGATGAAGTCACAAGATTAAAGTGTTTGCGGATCAGTTTGAATGCCATAACCGTACAGATAAATTTATTAAAAATCCATCAAGTCCAAAAATTAATAAAGAATTTCAGAAATTTGAATATGTACCATTTGTAAATAATTGAAGCTGTACGGTTAAAAATAAAGCGTGTTTAACTTTGTGTTTTTATTTGTTTTGTAATTGGGGGTAAAGGGTAGAGGCATAGTAAATAATTATTGGGGGTAGAGGCATAGTAGATCCCAACAACTCTAACACAGAGTTGCTGGGTGGTGCTATTGTTCCCGGCTGAATTGAGGGTGTGGAAATTCTTCGATTCTTCATCCAGAAAATTCAGATCCTCTACTATACGACCTACTTCTACAGCAGTATTAGTGATGTTTTAATTAGACCCACCATTTAGTAATCATTAACAGGGTCGTGTCGTAAAGGCAAAATATGTAGCACCGCGAAGTTTGGAAATTTTAAAATAAACTTATATCAATATTATGTAAATTTACAAATGAAAACACAAGTAATATATATATTTGTTTGTGATGTTATTTTTAATTTTTATATTAGCATTTAAAAAAAATTGCAAAATTTATAATTGCACAAGGGCGCTTGAAAGGTTGGTTTGGTTCTGTTTATTAGGATGTAAGATAATGTAAATATCAGCTGGAATTTGAAAATGAAAGCAGGAACGTTCTTGAAAGAAATACGGCTAACAACTGTCAACTAATAAGGATAGAAGATAGTTGCTAATTGAGTATCCTTATTGGGTTTTCATTTTTGTTTTCGAGGAGTTCTCACTTCTATTGAATTGTTGGTTGGTTCTAGTCGGGAGTGTGGGTTACAGAACCCCAGTACAGTACTTCTACAGGTTTCTGGCTAGGATCATGGAAACTATCTTCTCTATATCCGATGGCGGGGTAGGGTCCCACTAGTTTTCTGGGTCCTTGAAAGGCTGTCCAGGGAACAGGTCTTGTCTGTTTCTGGCTAGGATCATGGAAACTATCTTCTCTATATCCGATGGCGGGGTAGGGTCCCACCAGTTTTCTGGGTCCTTGAAAGGCTGTCCAGGGAACAAGGTCTTGTCTTGGACAGACATTGAAAAGCGTGACTTCTGCTAGTCAGTCAAATTTATTTCTCGGCCGTTTTGCCATTTTTCTATCGGGGCCGAACTCATCCCCATTCGAAGCTCAAACCGAGCACGTTATCTTCAGTTCTCTGCTTTATCGTTGGATTCACATCTGAGGATGTCCGGTATATCAGAACTTATAAAACTTTGAATTCTGAGGAATTCACCTCTGTTATTGGACGAGGCTAATTTCTGGTTCTGGTAGTTTCTATAAGTTCTGAGAAATTCTCAGAACTTATAGAACTTTGAATTTCTCAGAACACGCCTCTGTTATTGGACGAATCTGATTTTTTAAAAGACTTCATTAAAAAAATGTCTCGAGTCTTATAGAAGAAGATTTAATTCATTTATGTAAGAAGACGTTTAATGATATTGAAGAAGAACGCTGATATAATGTATACGAACATGTAAAAAAACAAAAAAAAAAGAAAATGAATACTGAACTCAAGATGAACTTTCTCAGAATTCACCTCTGTTATTGGACGAGGCTAATTTCTGGTTCTGGTAGTTTCTGGTGGAAATTCTATAAGTTCTGAGAAATTCTCAGAACTTACAGAACTTTGAATTTCTCAGAACACGCCTCTGTTATTGGACGAATCTGATTTTTTAAAAGACTTCATTAAAAAAATGTCTCGAGTCTTATAGAAGAAGATTTAATTCATTTATGTAAGAAGACGTTTAATGATATTGAAGAAGAACGCTGATATAATGTATGCGAACATGTAAAAAAAAAAAAGAAAATGAATACTGAACTCAAGATGATTTGGTTGAAACAGTGGTAGATCAATTAATTATAGAAGTGGATGATGAGAACGATTCTGATGAAGAATGGAGCAATAGTGAAACAGATTAAATTCTATTTATTAAAATTATTCTTGTAAATATAAATAACATATTATAATTTGAATAAATTTTTTTATTTAAGTATGATTGTATTTCTTCATACTTCTAATATTATTTGTTTAATGTTATCTAAAATGACTTTAAAAAAGATTGATATCAGTTTTTATTTTTTTTCTTATAAAGAAAGGATAGTTTAGAATAGCGGTCTTCAAACTCGCGATCCTTGACGCTAATTTCTGCAGTCCACATCGTGAAGATAGAAAAAAATCACAATCATATTTCATGAAATACTTAAAAATTATTGAACTTTATCGTTTTAATATATTGTATTGAAATTCCATAAAGCACATTAAATTTGTAAATTACAGATGAAAGTTTTATGTTGAAAAATTCTACCATTTACAAATTGCTTTATAATTTTTGTGGTTTTTTAAACAACAAATGATTCTTAATGTGGCCTTCAACTAACCAAAGCTGTCTAAAATGACCCATTAAAGAGAGTGAATTTGAGGCCGCTGGTTTAGAATGTTAATGAAGATTAACTAAGTTTGTGAAAAAAACATGTTAAACAAATCGTATTACATATAGGTGATTATTTATCAAATTGAAAATCTTTAAACATTTATTTAATTAGAAATGAATTTACTGTATATTGGAATTAATCGTACGAAACAAATTACGCCATATAATAGGCCTACTTATAAGAGGCCATTAAACCTGTTTTAATGAAATATACTTTTTCGTTTAAAAAATTTGAACGAATTATTTATTAAATAAAATTATGAATTTTTTGCAATTACATTAAATAAATCAATCACAAAAAAGGTAAAAAGGTTTGAAATACTGTATATATTTTAATGCTATATTATAAGAATGAATAATTATTTATAGAAACATGCTAATTTAAGTGATATTATATATTATATGCTCATATCGATATGATTTCACTTTTTACTGTTTGAAAACATACTTAAACAGTAGTTATTTCATTGATGAATCTAGCCGTTAACCGGTTTAAAGTAGCACATTCGATTTTCAACCTCTCCCCCTTTTTTAAGAATAGACTTTCCGGCTCAGAGCTCAACTTCTCGGAGCTCGACTATACATCAGAAATTTCTTTCTCGATCTTTCTAGAGGAATATTTATTCGAGTAACTCAATGGTTACTTTGCAGGCGAAATAAATTTTAAAGTTTTCAACAATTCCATAAGTTCAGATAAAATACTGCTGATGGAATGCAAATCAAAGTTTTCGAGTGAAATCATATCTGAATTCTTTCTATTTCAAATAAGTTAAGACTGAAAAGTATTTATTATATCAAGTAATTCTCACGATAATTGATTATATTGATTTTTAATAATAATTATAAAATTACAATTTTTTGCAATGAAGTTAAAGGAGAAATCTTTTCTGAAATTAGGAAATTTTAACAAATCCTCATCACAAGATTGCAAATTTTATATTGCAATTTATGAAAATTAATTATTCTATATTTTTATACATTTGAATTTGATATTTCAGGAAAACCATTAATTTAAATGAAAAATAATATTTTCATTAAATAAATTTTATTTGAACATATCTCGTTAATATTGTGATATGAAGACATGAAAGCCCAGGGACGTAACTACGGGTGGGCCCGGGTGGGCCATAGCCCATGCAATGAAAGTTCTGGCCCATGTGTTGGCCCACCCTGAATATATAACCCGAAACGTAAAATTGAAAACCGCAAAAGTTCAACACATAACCCAAGACTCCAAACCGAATATATTAAACAGCTCATAATCCAAGACGCCTTATATTCCTTAAAAATGAAAATAAAAAACCACAAGGATAATTTAAGCCCACATAATTTCACGCTAATAGCGATAAAAAATTTTTATTTACAAGCTGTGAAAATCGCGTCCTTTGCACATTTTACGCAGTACTTAATTAATGCGATTAGCTGGAAAGAATAAATAACGTTTCAAAATACTGGTAAATATAAGTACTGTATTTATTTGATATCAGCTCAATACAAAATTATGCGGTGATTTTTACTTAATGATGCAAAACGATTGATTACTTTGTCCAAATCGAGAGCTTTTGCGATTTTTCTCTCGATGAACATGATTGCTAAATTGCTTAACTGATCATCAAGCATTTTGTTACGTAAATACGATTTAAAAAAGCGCATACGGGAGAATGTTCTTTCACATCGGTGTGGCCCACCCTTGGCCCACCCAAAAAAATATCCTGGTTACGTCACTGTGAAAGCCTGACGGAATTCACCATAACATATCACGATTTAATAATAAGAATAAAGTGGATTCTGCTTAATTGGGACACGTCCGGACTAAGCCATTTTGTCCCAATTAAACGAAGTAATGATAAATTCTAAGATAAAATATGTAATTCGTAAGTAAATAAATAATAGGTAAAAATAATAATAAGGTATCTATTTTAATGCTTTATTAAATAGGTACCTAATTATTAGCTTTTTACCGATCTCCTTTGACTTCTTCATCACTGGGCCGCTGATATTCACGCCTCGCCCACTAACTATACAGGGTGAATCCGAAAAACTGGGCAAAACTTTACGGGGTGATACACGCAGCTATACGAGCAATATTTGTCAGAGAATGTATGGTCGAAACGCAAGTGGTGAGAAGTAAAAGGTAGAGTCACATGTAAAGAATAACACAAGAATGAGAGGAGATACTTCAAAAAACACTTTAATAACAGGAATGTAATTGATATACAGTACATCAATTACATTCCTGTTATTAAAATGTTTTCTGAAGTATCTCCTCTCATTCTTGTGTGACTCTACCTTTTACTTCTCACCGCTTGCGTTCCGACCATACATTCTCTGACAAATATTGCTCGTATAGCTGCGTCTATCACCCTGTAAAGTTTTGCCCAGTTTTTCATATTCACCCTGTAGAAATCCATTGATCTAATGCTTCTTCGACTTCTGGATCCTTTCCATCACGATTTCTTTTGAATGTTCCTGGAATTTCTTTCTGTAATGCCTACTCCTCACGTAGTTGATTTTCTTGTTGTAGAAAACTCGCTATAGTAGATTTTGGTACACCAGTTATATCAGCGAGTCAACCATGGCTTGTATTAAATAGTGCTTTTTTAATTTTATCCAGCCCAGCAATTTTACTTGAAAGTGTAAAATCATTTCTTGGCATCTTGGCAAATATTCAGGAATCTACGATAGCTTGTATTAAATGGCTGGCTTCTAATTTTATTCAGCAATGAATCGATGGCTTGTATTAAAAGGCTGGCTTTTAATTTTATCCAGCAAAGCAGTTTTTGAGTTTGGTTTATTTCAACGAGTCTACGGTGGCTTTTAATTTTATCCAGCAAAGCAATTTTATTCAAAGTGTAAAATCATTTCTTGGCATCTTGGCAAAGATTTAAAAATTTTACATAAAATCGATACTGTAAATGAATATCGCTAGGTACAGTAACGAGAGATTCTTAAGTAGATGCATACTTGTCAGACTCACGAGGATAGATAACTGATTCTCATCAGCTAGTATTGCTGAATACAGTATAAATCGATACTGTAAATGAATATCGCTAGGTACAGTAACGATAGATTCTTAAGTAGATGCATACTTGTCAGACTCATGAGGATAGATAACTGATTCTCATCAGCTAGTGTTGCTGAATACAGTATTGTTATGTTTTACTTACCAATGATGATATTTACTTATAATTTTACTAAAGAATGGATAATAAACACAATGTTGCCGCACTAATATAAAATTAGTGCGGAGACAGTGTGTTGAACGATCTGTATGTAATAAGAAACGACCCGTTCCATTGTGTTAGTCTGTATTGTCTTGTAGAAAGGTTTAACCTGAAAAATTACCGGTACAATAAAATGTTGTTATAATTTTATATAAGGAATTATTTAAGAAAGCACACAACAAATATTAATGTATGTAGTGTGGCCATACTTTTGAAAAAAACCTTATTTTGATATAATATATATCAAAAATTGAAAATTCCTTTTCTGATAATGTCCCAATTAAGCGAAAAGTTGTCCCTTAAATTATATATTAGTTTATTAGTTTGGTTTCCGTTCTTTGAGATTTGTCCCAATTACATAGTTTATTAGTTTGGTTTCCGTTCTTTGAGATTTGTCCCAATTACGCAATTAGTTTGGTTTTCGTTCTTTGAGATTTGTCCCAATTACGCGGCTGTTTTAGTTTGGTTTCCGTTCTTTGAGATTTGTCCCAATTACGCGGCTGTCTCAATTAACCGATGTCCCAATTAAGCGGAATCCACTGTATAATTTTTATTGTATATTTCACTTGATACAGTAATCTTTAATCGTATCAAGATTCAACAATTCAAGCCTCAAAATTGAAAAAAGAAAATTGTTAAAATGCATTGTTAGCTTTGATGTTTTCGCATCATATTGCTGAAAATGTGTTTCTAATATTACAATAGATTATATTATAGCGTGCCGAATTTGAAATTGATCCTGTAATTCTCAACATATTGTGGACACATATATTCTTCAGTTATCACACTATTTATTTCAGTTAATCGCTTCATGTATTTCATATATACATACGAGATTTATTCAACATAATTGTTGTATTTTCCATAGAAACAAAATTTGTTTCTGTAATCAAATTTGATTCGTTATTTAATAACTAATCAAATTTGATCTTGATTTTGAATGCATTTTGGATGACTGAAGTGGAAGCTAGCTGTACTTCCACTCTGCAGGATCTGGATTCAATTCCTGTTCCCATATGTCTAGATTTTTCAGAAGTTCGAACCATTACCGTTGAACCCCATCGTCCATCTGATTTCTAACTCCACTACAGGTGTTATCGGCTTGTAGTGGGCATAATAATATCTCGCCATTTAGTAACCATTACGTGGAATGCGGCGTTAAGCCACTTAGGCTGAACTCACACGAACCACAACAGAACCACGCCACAACCACAAAACGGGTTGTGGCCAAAATCAACCACTCGCGAACGATTTATATGTGCAGTCGGTAAGAAACTGCGCATGTATATGCCATTGTTGATCAACAAGAACCGCTGTCGGGGCTAGTGGTCGGTATGTCGCACTGAGTTGCGCTCAACCACTGATGACCACAATTTTAAGGATGTCGGTATGTCGCACTGAGTTGCGCTCAACCACTGATAACCACAATTTTAAGGATGATATCGACCACAAGTTGCGAGAGCCGTTGAAACCGACTTCAGTTTAGTGGTCCGTCTGAGTTAGATTATGCGTTTCTATATTAATATAATTATAATTCACGACTGTCCACAAGCAACCACCGTTTTGTAGTTGTGGCGTGGTTATGTTGTGGTTCGTGTGAGTTAACCCTTAGAAAAAAAGAATGCATTCTGAATGCAGAAATTCAAGGCCATCAGGATAATTGACTATTGAATATATGATATTAAGTTGTTTGTATACTATTTGTATTTATACATACTTAGATTGTACAGAATTTAAAGTCTTTGGTTGCGGCCGGATGGCCGAGTTGTAACGCTGCGGCGTGCCACGCAGGAGGACCCGGGTTCGCGTCCCGGATTTTTTCGGGGTTTTGGCCCCGGCCCGGGGATCCCCGTCTTTCACCATTCGGGCCCCTTCCACGGGTGTGGGTGCAGCCCATGGTTGGAACTGCCCTGCCACCTTAGTTAAATATAAAAAATAGTCTTTGTTTAATAAAATATATAAAATATTATACCGTAAAATATGTAAAAAATAGTCTTTGTTTAGGCATTAAATATAAGATAAAAGAAGTTGAAAATAATAGAAAGGAAAAATTTTCTTCTAATGTAGAAATTATATATGTTTTTTTGTCAACAGATGACGCCACTTTCCTTCACATAGAATACTAAGTGACGGGGCGAAACAAGCCCTTCCACAAGCTACCCATCCCTGCAGTCATATATGTTTTTTTGTCAACAGATGACGCCACTTTCCTTCACATAGAATACTAAGTGATGGGGCGAAACAAGCCCTTCCACAAGCTACCCATCCCTGCGGAGGGGTTAGCTGGATTGTGGAGGACAAGGAACGACGGTCCGGGTCCGGACCCCATGATAAATATTTTCAAGAGGTAGAAACCGAGACTCGAACCCGGGTCCTCAGGAATTGAAAGCCGAAGCGTTTCAATGCTGTCAATCCGGCCGACAACTGTATATGTTAATATGAAAACTAATTAGTTTTAAACGAGAACCAATTTTTTTTTTTTGCATATTTTACGTCCCCAAGGGCTGCACCCACACCCGTGGAGGGGGGCCGGATGGTGAAGGACGACCTTTCCAATCAGGGAGATTACTAAGGGGGCGGGGCCAGTTCCAACCTCCCACGGGCTGCACCCACACCCGTGTAGGGGGGCCGGATGGTGAAGGACGGTGGGCTGCACCCACACCCGTGGAGGGGGGCCGGATGGTGAAGGACGGGAATCACCTCGGGCCGAGCCCCAGCACCCCGAAAAAAATCCGGGACCAGACCCGGGACGCGAACCCGCCCGAAAAAAATCCGGGACCAGACCCGGGACGCGAACCCGGGTCCTCCAACGAACGAGAACCAATTGGGTTAACATTAGATTTTAATCCGTTTGCCTCTAAGTTTTAAATAATTCTTATTAATTCCCATGAATTGGTGATGCAGATAATATAATGGAGTTTTCGAGGAACTTGAATGTATTCATTTTCCAATAAAATTTTCATTAATTAAATTTTTCTATTATAAATTTCTCTTCACAAATTAATATAAAATTTGACGATAAAATTTATAAAGAAAGATGTATATTGACTAATACGCTATATTTATAAAATATTCCTTATGATTTAATTGAAAAAATTATTTCCTAAAGAAATTTATTATTTTATTTTCCATTCTAAGATTTTATACTAACATTTATGAATTACTGTATCTAAAATGACATTTTTAGAAGATATTTCGTCTCTTTTAAGAAATGAAGAAATTCTAATATTTGTAATTTTGCTAGTTATTTTTACAGTTTTCTTTACTTCTTTCATAAATTCATTTTAATTAATGAAAGAAGTAATTTACTGCTTGATGGCGGATAGATTACAAAAGCTGGGAAGATCAGATCTATCTCAATTAATTTAAAAAATCTGAAGGCATGGATTCCAGAACTGAAACTTTCAGTTGCCAATGAATGCTTTACAGTTTTACATAATAATCAACCATTGATCATACAGAAGTATTGTGTATTCAATGATTAAAGTAATAAGTTAATCAATGCTTTTTACATTTAGGAATGATTTACGATTATTTGAATTAAAGTATTTTATTGTATTTTAAAAATAATAATTAAAGACACAAAAAGTACACTGTTTTTGAGAATATAATTTAACTTTTAGCCAGAATATTATTCCTTTTATAAACTATTTTTTCTGTGATTAATGCAAAGCTTGAAAGTATATATCCAAATACAAGAATTATAAATGCTCCTGCATTATCGTACAGATTCAAAGAATGAATACTGTCTTCGTTTATATAGCTTTTCGTTTCTCTTATTTGTCTTATTTTAAGGATTTCATCTGCCATAAATTTATTATAAATTCCAGCTTGTAAGCAATGTAATAACCTGAAACAATTTATAAAATATTATCTATAAAATTAATTATTATATTATAAATATTAGATCTTACATTTTATTGATTGTTTCTTTATACGGAAAGTCCTTTCTCATTCCCCATACTTGAATAGAAAAAAACAGAGAATTTTTAGACAATTCAAAATTTTCCATTCCTATTTTATCGGCATTTATGATAAGCGAACTGTCAAAATATATCACTGCATGCTTTTCTTTTAGGACCTTTTCGTACTCTTTTATGTTTTCAACATTGAGAGCCGTAATTCTTTTCAGCTGCATTTGATGTTTCAATCGAAGAGGTAAACCATCAGTCGAACTCTAAAAATTTAAAATTATTAAATATAAAAATTCAACACTTTTTGAATACATAGTAGTAGTAGTAGTTTATATAACACAACACTTTTTAAATACAAAAATTCATCACTTTTTAAGATAAAAACAATACAATAATTATAACTGAACACATCAGAATTATAAAAAGTTAAATTTTATTTAAGTTCATAGTTACCATAATGAAGTTGTCTATCGCACTGTTTATCATTGTGCTAGCAGTATAATGACCTTGTTCAATATTTTCGGCTAATTCTTCGAAATTCTCTGGTAATTTTTTGTATCCAGGAAAGGCTACGAATGACATCAGCGATGCTCCATAAATTGTGACAAGAATCGATATAGGAAATGTCCATGCAATAATTATTATTCGAGTGCATAATCCTGGAGATTGGAACAAATCGTTTCCTGTGAAAATAATTTATTATAAATGAAAGTTGCATTATTACTTTTTATTAATTCAAAATATTAAGATTTTACTAATTTTTCTTCGATATAACGTTGTTAAGAAATATCAAAAATTATATTATTATTATTATTATTATTTTGCATCATTTTGTTTGATATTTCTTCATTTTCAATCTAGAGATACAAATTTCATGTTTTGATTGTCAAATATTGTTCGTATTGCTAAATATTTAAAAATATATTAATGTATGACGAACTTTTAACTTATAAAAAAACAAAGTAAAATAAAGAAGTTAGTTTTGTTAAATTACGGGAACTTATTATTCAAATTATTATAGAATTTTCATCAATTTCTCGAATTTTTATTGAAAAAATAAAAAGTTTCATAATCTATAAAAAGTTTTTAAATTTATTATTTCATTCATTTTAAAATGCCAAAACTTTTAGCGATTAAAAGTATAATGTACTATATAATTGTTTTTTTCCTATAAATAGTAGTAATTATTATTGAAATATATTTTATTTTTATATTAACAATGTATGCCCGGCCCTGCCTAGACATAGATTTAAAAACATATTCAGATACAGATACTGCATATTAGGGGAAATTACTCATATGTGTAGATTTGAATGAATTGCATAGAATTTTTATTTATTTATTTCTTATATATAATAATAAATTATCTATTAATTCAGTTCTTGTGAAAAATGTGAGAGAAACAATAGAAATACAAAACAATAAAAAGTGAATGTGAGTTTTGCTCCAAACTTTTGAATAATTTGAGTTTTGAATCAAACAGGTGTAGATAACGTTAGTTTTGATACACACATCATTTTTAGAACAGTATTAACTAGTCAAAACAAATAAAAATAACGTTAGTTTTGATACACACATCATTTTTAGAACAGTATTAACTAGTCAAAACAAAAAAAAAATAAAGAAAAAATAATAAAAATGAACAATGTAGGAAAAATAATATACTATAGTAGCATGTACAGTATTTTAAAAATCAAAATAAATATTTTTTTTTGAATAACATGTTAAATTATCATGTTTATAAAGCAATGTAACATGTCATTAATACAGAAAGAGAAAAATTTGTATATTGTACTATCTATTTACTGTATTTCATCGATGAGTTATTTATATCTCTGAAATGAAAACTACTTTCTATTGCACAATTTATATTTTTGGATTGTATTTTTTATTTATTTTAAACTTAGCAATTTCCTAAATACAGTATATAGTAGAGGCTATAACTGTCAAACTCGGCATATTTAATTCTGATAATATGATTTAAATAATGCCTATTCGTTACTTTTTTTAGCATATGCTTTCTAAAAAATTACGAATAATCTAATAAACAACAAAGTTTAACAATTTAGTTAATAGATGACACTATATGTATTAGGAAATTCAGTTTACAGGCTGAAGACCTGTTAAACTGAATAATTTGTTATATAAAAGTATGTTAAAAATAAACATTTACTGAAGAAAATAAAACCAAATGATAAAAATTAATGGTGTATACATTTTTTTATAAATTTAAAATATTTTCAAATATTTGAATTTTATTGGCTAACCTTTATTCGTGAATGTTCCGAATAGTGCCCAAAAAATACTTGAAAGTTGAGGTATTTTTTTATCGTATAATTTTGCTTCCAAAACAAATATTTTATAAAATGCTATGGTAGTTATTAATGTGGTGAAAAGAGTTGTTATCCATACCTGAAAATATTAATGTTTATTAAAATATAAATTGAATTAATTATTTATATATTAAATTTTTTTAATTTGTTAACTCACTTCATATTTTAGAATTCGAATCAATGCCAAGATTTTTGATAACTCTTCAGCAGAAGCGATTAGAAATTTAATTCCTATTAATTCTGTTGATGGAGTAATCTCGATATCGTCATATATTTGATAATTAATTCCAATAGGAAATGCTATATCAGCTTCCTAGAAAGAAAAAAATATAATATGTAGATATATTCATATAAAAAAATACATACAATTGTTTAAATTTCGCAAATATAATCGAAGTCTTATTTTTTTCTAAATTACTTTTGTTAAAATACTGTATACGATTAAATTTACAGTCATTTGTTTTGTGAAATTTATCATTTTAATATTAACAATTTCATATAGAAAGAAGATTTCTATTCGTTTCATCGATGCAATCAATTCTAACTATGTAAACAATTTTAATTTCGAAAATTACTGTTGATTAAACTATTCAAGATTCTGAAATTTAATATTTTTAATTTAATTATCAATAGTCTTCATGTTATTAGAGAATTTCTGACAATTTCAGTTTATAGATTCCCTATCGAAAATTCGTAATTAGGAATTTCTTAAGGGTTAGATCATCTTAGAGATTTTATTTTTTATTTTTGCATATTTAACGCCCTTTTTCCAATCAGGGAGATTACTAAGGGGCCTCATCTTAGAGATTCCGGGTCTCACATCTCTGATTTTTTAGGAGAAGTGAGATCCCTTACTTCGAATCCATTCTTCAGTATTGTGGCTGATCCCAACCCGAGTCATAGTCAGTTTATGATGGACTCTGAAGTAATCGCCAACAATATCCTATGAGAGATTCGATAGCTTAATTGAAACTAGCTTAACCTCTAAAGATTAGATAATTTTTAATTTAATGCATATTTTATATTGATGAATAATGATAATTTATGTAAATTATACGACAAATAATTTATTAAACGTACTATCTATCATATTTATAATTCACCTAAATTGATAATAGTAAATTAAGACATATAAACGAATAGTTTACATATTAAATAAATATATAAATTTTTCATTACGTGAAGGTCATCACATTCCCAACTTGAGATCAGAATTCCTTCTGCTCCACTGAGTATTGAATATAGTATAATATTATATATAAAATTGTTATATTATAACAATTTTATATACCATCTTAATAAAATTATATATATATTATTCAATTATATTATTTACCTTTCTCGTCAAAAGACCAACTCGACCATTCCAACTACCGTTCGAAAATTTAGTTCCTAAAGCTTTTTCTATAATGATTTCATGGTAAAACTAGTAGAGGTTTCCATCGCACGTCTGTTCGCCTTGGCGTCTAGACAGGAACTTTTTTACGCTGCCACGACAACTAGTTGTTAATTAGTATAACGAACTGGTATACTTTCGTCGCGTCTTTCTTCGAGGTCATTTTTCTCCATAATGGCTAGCCATTGGCCTCTAACCTTTTACTGTGTTTTAGTACTATTCAAGAACTCTTACAGAAATAAATTTCGTTTCATTCCGTTTTCCGGCCCTCGAGTCCTCTCCTTGTTAGAGTTCGTCCTATTTCAGATAAAATTTAATTTGAAGGATTATGTTATTTGCGTAGTTTCCAATCTTTTTTAGTCAGGTGGCCATGAATTTTAATCTCTAAATTTAGTAGCTCATTAATATAACATTATTTGATACTTGACATACATCTTTACAAACTTCTATATTGGTCAGACCAACGTTTGTTCAACTGTCATGTAAATTTTAAATGAACCTAATTTGGCCTATTTGGAAAAATGTGACTAGATAGTATAATTAATGGACCACATTTGGATTTAAACACCACATTATTAATTTAATTTAAAAATTTGTTTTTTTTTTTTAATGTATTGTAATTTTTTTTTTTTGTTAATATGCAGAATTTCAAAAATGTTATATTGAATCATATGTACTGAAATATACTATAATGATATGGATTTGTATGTGATAAAACGACTATTATTATTACTATTCTTATATGTTTATAATAGGATGCTAACAACAGATAATGGGTGTAAAATTTCAGTCTAAGTATGGGGGGTTGTGAATCACTGGTTTAGAACTGTAGCGTGTTCTACTTCATACAGGATAAGTCAATTGAGGATACGATGGAAACAGATTTTAAAAGCTTTAATTCCACAAGTCTACCATCAGGACCTAAAACCTCCATATCAGAAATAGAAGAAGAAGAAGAAGTCTACCATCAGGAGAGCTCAGTTACAGACCTTCCACATACACACTAGGAATGCTGGGTAAAAGAATACACACGCACACACTGAACCCTCTGGTGGTCGAAAACGCGTATTATACAAAATATATCATAATATACAATATACAGCAAATATTATTAACATCGCTATAACATATAATTATCGCGGAATGAGTACGCGCCACAATACTATCCCCCCGTGAGGGACGAGCGATACCATACAGAACTGACATGCGGCAACAAATGCCGCATATAAGGTACCTTTTTGCAGACGACGTTTTGCTGTTTATTCTTGTTCTGCTATCAATCTGTTTGGAAACTACACTGTTCGACCCGATCTTGTGGTTTGTAGTGAGGAATTCGATGTTGTTGGTTGTAAGGTGGGGTGGCTTCTCGATGTTTTTATTGAGCCTGTTGGGGTTTGTTCCTCGAGGATGAAAGCCGGTTTTATGCGGTCGATTGATACGGTAGTCTCCTTGCCATTTAGTTCGATTTTTATAGTTTTCGCGTCTCGATTGATAACTTTATACGCTCCTGAGTACGGTGGGCTCAAGGGGGCTGAGATTTTGTCGCAACGTAGAAAAACATAAGAACAGTCGTCCAGTGCTGGGTGGACGAATGCTGCGTTACGGCTGTGATGCGCTGTACTGACCGGTTTTAATTTGTTCATAGTTTTTCGTAATTTTTGCACAAACAGGGATTTGCAAGGGTCTTGTACAGGGTCGAATAAATCCTCTGGTAAACGAATTGTGGTGCCGTAAACTAGTTCTGAAGAATATCTGAATATCTGAGGGTAGATTGAATATCTGGTTTAAAAGCTAAGCGTATGCCAAGTAGGACAGTTGGAAGTGCCTCTGACTAGTTCTGAAGAATATCTGAATATCTGAGGGTAGATTGAATATCTGGTTTAAAAGCTGAGCGTATGCCAAGTAGGACGGTTGGAAGTGCCTCTGTCCATTTGAGTCCATTTGAGGTCATTGTGAGTCATAAGCCTTAAAAAAAACCTTTAAATCGTCTACCGTCTCATCGGACGTTTCAATTCAGTAGATGATTGTCCTCCTTCATTTGCGATTGAAACTGATTTATTTTGTAAAATCTCTAATTTCTTCCACATATATTTTAAATGTTGAACAGCCTGCATTTTTTGCGAAGAAGTAAGTAAAATTTGATAACGCGGATCCAAATTAACTACTCCTAGTATACATCCATTTTCTAATAAAGATATTTCGCGATTAGATAGTTAATTGATCATACAAAATATCTGAAAAGAAATTTTTTAAACTTCTTATTTTTATTTTAGATTCAATCCAAATTCCGAAAAAAAAAATCACTTTTCCTATGTGATCTTAGATCAGACTGAAGGATTATTTATCTCCCACAATGTAGATTTTTCTTAAGCTATTTCATATTTTGATCTTATTTTTTGATAATGAAAAATTAATTTTATCGTCGATTATGACAATAGTTTTAATGTAACAATTACATTTTTGCACCAACAACGATCAGATTACCATGTGCTTGTTTGTACCAGTTGGTTTATACTTCGTGTTCGCATTATAATGGCGACTAGGTGACGTCACAACCACTATGGTGGTGCCTTTGTTTAGATCCGTAGAATTGTCTATTATACACAATCTATCTTTGCCTTCATTAATAATAGTTTTCCAATTAGTTACGTAAATTAAAGCCTTATTTACCCGTGATTGTATGTATGTTGTTAGAATTTGAAAATTCTTATTAGCAACTTCTGGTCTATAAAACTTATATATGCAAAAAATCCTATTAGATCTCCGACATAATACATAAAATTACTGATTCCCAATAAATTCTTTTTGTTAATGAAGACTGAATGTATTTGAAGATTTTGCAAGGAATTCTTTTATCATTTATTGAGATTCTTTTGATAGTTTTGCAGCAATTGAATATTTCTTTGTTCCATTTCTCGAAAATCCAAGCAATGACGAAAACAGTTGTAGCGATGTTTCCAATAAGAAACCCAATTAACAATTTTAAAACCACAGTTATAAATAATTTCACGTTCTAATACTTCAATCAATGAAAAGAAACGAGATTATGAGAACAGGATTACGTCAAGATTTTTAAATTTTTGAAGGTAATACCAAATAAATTTATTTTTTCTTATTAGTATCAACTACAGATATCCTTCCTATAACACGGTAGATAGGTTCCTGAAAAACACCGTGATGTGTACAACCATTACCAAATAAATTTATTTTTTCTTATTAGTATCAACTACAGATATCCTTCCTATAACACGATAGATAGGTTCCTGAAAAACACCGTGATGTGTACAACCGTGTTATATGAGACCAAGAGCCAATACAAAAAGCAGAGTTACGTTCCAAAACCAATTCAAAACAGATAATTTTCTTTAGTTCCACATA
Organism: Olivierus martensii; assembly: GCA_000484575.1. NCBI lineage: Eukaryota > Metazoa > Arthropoda > Arachnida > Scorpiones > Buthidae > Olivierus > Olivierus martensii. The sequence continues at coordinate 6,537 of AYEL01060362.1, read as the reverse complement.
AAAAACCTAATTTTTATTAAGAATATTAATAACACGAAACATAAAGAAAGAAAAAAATATATACGTCAAGTTCTTAAAAAACAATATACGTAAAACAAAAGGAAAGAAAAAGTATACAGTCAATATAACATTCATTTAATAATTATATCTTCCTTACCAATGTTTCGTTAAAACGAGAACGTTTTTTTTCTTTAACAATATCAACTTCACTTTCAGAACTTTTTTATGCATTTAATAAAATTTGTGTATCTTCTGCTCTCTTTACAAAATCTGTAATCCCGCTACAACCCGCTAGAAAACAATCAGTCCTTAGCATACACCTAAAAATTTTTATGAATAAAAAAGTTTTTCTGCTCTTTCACATTCGTCTATCGAAGAATAAAAATTTATTTTTTTATTCAAGTACTGAACATTTGGAACACAAAATACACAATGGTCGCCAATTAAATGAATTTTAAATGAAAATCGAAAATAGACTGCATATTGGCCTCTCTCTACCAAACTAGCGAAATTGCATTTATGACTAATTTTAGCAAAGTATTTCTCAATTATTGCATTTTGTGTGTGTCTTGTGTGTTCCTAGTATGGATTTACAAAAATTAATGAAAATGTTTTGCATTGTAGGAGAGTAAACATAATTTTCTAAATGTATTAAGTAAGAACCGTACTGTGGAAGTACAGTGTTATATGAGGTTTTCCGCAATTTTCAAGTCGTGTTAGAGCTTAATCATGTTGTAGGAAGCCGTGTTATAGGAGGAATACCTGTACTTGGGAATGCCTATATCTTCAGAAAATGATAAATACAAATATTTAAGAAGATTGCTTATATTAAATTGTAATTTTTATTGTATTGGTTAGGTTAGATTAAATTAGGTTACTTTGGTTAAGCCGCCATATCGTTTTTTTTGTCAACAGATGATGCCACACTCCATTCTGGTAGAATACTATGTGGCTGGACGAAACAAGCCCTTCTACAGACTGCCCACTCCTGCAAAGGGGTCAGCCGGATTGTGCAGGACGGGGATCGACGGATAGGACCCGGACCCCATGAAAATATTTTCAAGGAGTGGGACCAGAGACTGGAACCCGGGTTCTCCAGAATGCAAAGTCGAAGCGTTTCCACGGGGTCGATCCCGTCGATGAGCCGCCATATCCTCATCGGATAGTCTTTATCTGGCGACGGCCACTTATAGAGCCATAACAGGCTGGCTAACACCCATGATGGGGTCAACTGGATGGTTGAAAGATGAGATTCAACCAGCCAAGCCCGGACACCTCGTTAAAAACTGAAGGTGTGGAACCAGGATTTGAACCTGGATCCAATACTGTACAATAAGCCACAGCTTTTATTGTACAGTATTTATGATATTTTTTAAACAAATGCTTAATGAAAAATGAAACAGTCAATACGGTCTTTTATTATCATAAAATGATATTTTATTATTGATTTTGTTTATTTAAATACATCAATTAAAATGCAATATATACATATATTTTGTGAAAATGCAAAGTTAGTATTATTATAATTAATATCAGTACTTTATGTTGTTTAAGAAAATAATAAATAAAACTAAACATTTTCTAGATGTGCAGTTCAATACAATACAAGAGATTTGTTAGGAAATATAAAGAATTTTTACGATTTACCAATTCTTTTTCGTAAAGTTTAAATATGAAATAGTAAATAAAACTAAATTAAGATGCACTACAATAAACATCTACTTGAAAAGATATTTAATATTATTGAAAATTGTCTGAGTCATAAACATTCCTAGGAAATAATATCAGTTATCTATATAAATCTTCATATAAAATATACAAAAATTATTATTTCAAATTTAAATGATTTTTCAAAAAAATTTAGTTCTATTTTCATGATTCTTATTACAGGAATGAGGTTGGTCTTTACTCGATCCTCTTAGCTCGAGCAAAGTAGAAAAAAATGAATAAAGTCCACTCATCATCTGTAAAAATGTGCAGTTCAATACAATACAAGAGATTTGTTAGGAAATATAAAGAATTTTTACGATTTATCAATTCTTTTTGTAAAGTTTAAATATGAAATAGTAAATAAAACTAAATTAAGTTGCAGTACAATAAACATCTACTTGAAAAGATATTTAATATTATTGAAAATTGTCTGAGTCATAAACATTCCTAGGAAATAATATCAGTTATCTATATAAATCTTCATATAAAATATACAAAAATTATTATTTCAAATTTAAATGATTTTTCAAAAAAATTTAGTTCTATTTTCATGATTCTTATTACAGGAATGAGGTTGGTCTTTACTCGATCCTCTTAGCTCGAGCAAAGTAGAAAAAAATGAATAAAGTCCACTCATCATCTGTAAAAATTATACGTTGAATATATTTAATATAGAATTTAATATTTAGAACTGCGAGACTTGGACAGTAAAAGTTAATAGTGAGCGATAAATTGTGAAAGCGAAAGTGGACTAAGAAGAACTGTGAGTTATTCTGAATTAAAGACATAAATTAGTGTTGTATGAGATAATTATCGGATTTTGGACTATACGGAATATAGCTGTATTCACTCTTTATTAATTTCTCGAACTGGTAAACCCACAAAACGTGACAATATGATACTCTTTTAATTTATAAATTGCATATTGCAAAACAATCAAAATAAAAACCAAAAAAAAAATTTTTTGTTTTCATTTAAAAACCGTGTAAATTGAGTGCCGTGAAAATCGAGGGCTATCCTATATATATATAGGGTGTCCTGAAAAGGACAATACCCCAACTTTAAAAAGGAATATCTGAAAAAAGTTAACGATAAATATTTATTTCTTACAGCATAAGGCTGGATTCACACTGGCCTTGCGACAGCGATCTCGACCACAACCGCGACCGTTGCTATAGAAACAATCCCATCAGGCATCGCTTCCCAACTCTTTACTGTGACCACGACAATATTCAACTTGTTGAATATTGTCGACAATATGAGACCACGACAATATTCAACTTGTTGAATATTGTCGTGGTCGCAACGGCTACGTCATTACGATAGCCAATAGAAAGGAGGCATTTGGCCATCTGTTACTAGCTATATGCTATATCAGCTCTTATTGGCTGTTGCTTACGCTGTTGTTATTGGCTGATTCGAAAAATCGTGAAGCCGGTCGTGATCAATGTGTATGTTCTATCACAAGTTGTCAGTCGTGGTCATATTCGTAGACGTGGTCTCTCAGACCAGTGTGAATCCAGCCTAATTGTGGCAAGGGTTAAAATTTAAAAGCATGTTATTTTTGTGTAGTACGAAAACGTACCGATAGATGGCGCTGCACGTGATGGATTGGCCCCAATATTCGCCACATTTGAATCCATGCGATTTCTTCCTAAGGGATTACTTGAACATATACAGCAAAAATCCCAGAATACTTGAGAAACTTGAACAATTAATCTCCGATGCATGTGTGATCGTTAGGCTTGTAAAATTGAAATTCTGTAATATATAATATATAATAATAATAATATTTCCATATTTATTTTTATTATAGCATTAAACATAAAAATAATTCCATATTTAATCCTAAATTATGTTTTACAAATTTCTGTTAGAATTCATATTTTATTTCCTGATGTAAAATAAAAATAAACAACATTGATTGATCAGAAAATAAAATTTCATTATCAAAACATTTTTGACTTATTCATGAGGTCATTATCAGTTGTACTATTGATGTAAAAAGGTTATAACAGCAAGACAAAATGCAGTTGTTCATTATTTGATCTTACAATAAATAAACAAGCTGCACATGGTGAAGAAGTTAAAAGGATCTATACAAATGGAATTTGTGATGTAAATTCAAAAAAATATGGATTTTAGGAATGCTATGAGGAATCATTTCATCATCAAAATAAGATAGAGGTATTTATGTTATGAAAAAAGAAAAAATAAAATATATACACATTAAATATATATATTCACACACACAGATTAAATAATAACACTAAATCAAACTCTCAGTCACTCAACATTTTATTTTTTGTATATTTTTTAATGTATATCATAATTATATTATCATTGCACATATTTTTTACTACATATAATACTAATAAAAATAATAGTAAAAAATATGTGCAATGATAATATAATTATGATATACATTAAAAAATATACAAAAAATAAAATGTACAAAAAATTATACAGGGTAAGTCACGGGAAACGGATGTTTTTGGAACGTACCATATTCAGCTTGTGGAGGGAATAGGAAGGTGCGAGAGGTGGCCTTCAACTCCCCTTGAGTTGCCATTTAGTATCCATCATGCCGTTGTGGACTCGAGAACACTGCATATTTGCTTATGACACGTATGTGAAAAACAGTGAATCAGTGATAACTACCCTATGTCTCTTCAGGCAAAAATTCCGCATCAGTCGTCATGGTGATGTCCCCAGCCGCAATACCATTCTTAGGTGGGTTAATGCACTGTGAATGACTGGTTCTTTAATGAAAAGTAAACCAGCTGGCCCTACCAAAACCGCCAGAACACCAGAGAATGTGGATCAAGTAAGAGAAGCAATGATCCAAAGTCCCGGTTGCTCTGCTAGACGGCACTCCTCAGAGCTGCGAATGTCTCAAAGCACTGTGCAGAGAATTTTACACAAAGACCTATGGTTTCACCCGTATAAAATTATGGTAGTCCAACAGTTGAATGAGCAGGATTACCAACAACGTCTCACTTTTTGTCAAACAATGCTTGACATGTTTGAAGAAAATGAGGATTTGACCATCATAATGAGCGATGAAGCCCATTTTCATCTTAATGGGACAGTTAATAAACAAAACTGTAGATTTTGGGCTTTAGAAAATCCTCGTGGATTACATAAGTGACCACTGCACACTCAAAAAGTGACTGTTTGATGCAGTATCGGGAAGTGCGGAATTTTCGGGCCTTTCTTTTTTGAAGAGGACGGAGTGACAATAACGAAGAAACATAACTACTAGCACTATAAAGCAGTCCAGGAACGATCTTTAAAAAAATTTTTAAACTTTTTATTACGAGAGAAACATTTTCGGCTTTACATTAGCCCTCCTCAGCTCTCAAATTACATGCAATTTTATCGAACAACCAACTGTTTAATGACGTTAATGACTGTTTAATGAATTAAACAGTTGGTTGTTCGATAAAATTGCATGTAATTTGAGAGCTGAGGAGGGCTAATGTAAAGCCGAAAACGTTTCTCTCGTAATAAAAAGTTTAAAAATTTTTTGAAAGATCGTTCCTGGACTGCTTTATAGTGCTAGTAGTTATATGTTTCTTAGTTAGAATCCTTTGAAAGCAGTTATATTAGTATTTATTGTGACAGTAACGGTTGGTTACTTCAGACCGCTATGTCAATATGTTTGAAACCCATTTTCTACCTGAGCTTTGCAGACAAGGAATCAATAAGGCATCAGTGTGGTTTCAACAGGATGGGGCCACTGCCCATACAGCGAGAGCTTCCATGACAGCTATTCGAACTGCATTCCCTAATCTTGTGATTTCACGCTTTGGAGATCTCCTATGGCCTCCACACTCACCGGACCTTTCCATGTGCGATTTTTATCAATGGGGATTCTTGAAATCACGTGTCTATGAAGGGAAACCACGCAGCTTGAAGAATATAAATGCAATAAAATATTTTACGCTATTAAAAAAAAAAGAAAAAAGATGAATAAATATTGAACTGTTCCTATCTAGTATTTTCACCATCCTACAACTTTTTCAACTCGTTTTTAATTTTCTTTGAAGATTTAAAATTATTATAAATGTTATATTTTTACTATTAAAAAGTCAGTTCTGGAAAGACAATTATATACTTTCTGAACGTGTCTTTATTTTTTTATTCATTTAACATTTGGAATTTGTTGGTTTTATGAATCAATTTTAACGTTGACCGCTATAAATATAAAACAAATGAATATAAAACAGGATATTCTCAATCCTGGATGGTCTATGCTACCTACTGGGCCATGGGAAGTCTCCATGCACACTTTAATCCTGAGGAATCAAACGGTGCAAATAGACAAACAGCAAAACATTGCATTATACAACTCAGCCCTCGATTTACACGGTAGCTACGTTCCTGGAAAAATTATGCAAAATAAAACCGTATAAACGAGACGCAGAATTCATACAAAATAGAAGGATATGTTCAATTAAACAGTAAACCGTGTAAATCGATCAAGATAAATAGAATAAATACAAAATAGAAAGATATGTTCAATTAAACAGTAATCCGTGTAAATCAATAAAGAACAACCTCGACTTTCATTATCTTTTTTAGATAATGAAAAGTCGAGGTTGTTCTTTATTACCGTGTAAAATGAGATAAGGATTAAAGGGAAAAAAGGGGATTGGTTCATTAATTTTTAGACACAATTTAATGCTTATACTTTTTCAATTTATTTTTGAAAATGAAAACATAAACATTAATTAACATCGAATACGGTACAAAAAAAAATTAATAATATTCCGTACAAATAAAAACAATAAAAGCATTCAAACATAAATAGGCGAGCTGCAA
>AYEL01060361.1:0-19266 GCA_000484575.1 Olivierus martensii | reverse complement strand
GGCGAATATTTTTCGCCAGCGAAAAAGCTGAAACTTTTCAGCTTTGAAAGAGACGTGAATTCGCTAGCACATCGCCGGATATGACGACATTTTGACGTCAATTCGCTTCGCCTATCGCTTTTCGCAGCTTGGTGGGAACTAAGCCTTAGAGTCAATACATTGCGAAAGGTTGCAGCGAATTTCGTTCTTCGACTATGACATGTGATTGCGATTGATGGTGGACATTTGGAAAATTTTGTAATTTAAATTTCATCAACTGCCTGTAGTGGATACAAAAGAAAAAGCATGTACAATTACACCTATTATTGCTCTTTATTACTACACAAAAATAATACATGACTTAAAATTCAATTCCTATCACACAAATATGCCGTAAGGAATAAATTTTTATCGCTGTTTTTCAGATATTTCTTTTTAAAATTGGGATATCCCTTTCAGGACACTCTATACATATATAAATATATACAAATTATTAACAATATAAGCTATTCTATGGGATCAAATAATACTACATCTACATATATTTTAATCGCAGAATATTACTATCAAATTTCGTAAAAATATACTAATTCGTAAAAAGTTAATAATGTTGACACGCATATAGCATCACAATGATCTTATAAACCTCCTTTTTCTTTCGAAAATATGCAAAAAATTACCTTTGTGAAAAATTTTTTATTGACGAAAAAGAATCCTCCAATTGATAATCCGAGTGGCATTTTTCCAAACGCTTTCGTGAAATCTAAAATCTAAATAAAAAAATTCTCTGATTTGTATTTATTTATATACGATTTTTTTATCAATATTATAAAAACATACCTTCAATCTTTTTTTAATTGAGAAATGAGTAAAAGAGAATCGACTAATACTGATAAAGTTTCCATAAACCTAAAATTTTATATACCATATTTATTAATAAATGTAAAAATTTTAATTAAAATTAACTAATATATACAAAGGCAAAGTGAACTACAGTAATATACTTACTGATGATGCCAGCGGAGATATTCCAAGAGAAGCAGCTAAAGTAATTAATAAATAAGACGAACCTAATTCAAACAGTCCAATCCTCACTCCATCTTCCATGGAACCGAAAAGTGAAAGATAAACTAGAAAACACGTCATATATAAAGCATAGGCATATATCAATGGAAAGAAATTTTGCCACTGTTGATTTATATGTTGAAGATATTCCCATATTTGTATGTATTCTTCAATAAATCTTTCTAACGATATAATCGAAGTATTATTTTTCATATTAAATAATTTATCTGATAAGTATGTTAAGTGATGATAAATTAAAAATGCATATATCACGAAATAATAAATATTTATAATTATAAAACTTGTAGCATAAATTATACATATGTATTGCCCATAGAAACAGATATTTGTCATGATGATTGAATCGTATTCTTGATCATATAATGGTAAAAGATATAGAGATGACAAAATATTTTCGAATGACAGAATTGTAAATAAGTGTATCGGCATGAATAATAAAACCTTTTCTATTTTACTAAATATTTTAACATCCTTATAATTATTATTATTAAATTCAAATGTATAAACTTTTCTTCTTCTGTAAACACTGAACTGTATAGAATTATATAATGATAGTAAAGCAAATATAGTTTCTGCTATAATAGGATTCTCCTTTAGTATAAAGCTCCAGTTCTTGCAGATCCCATTATCAAATATGATATTCCAAACATAGATCATGCTTACTGTCCATAAAAATATTTCAATAATATTAATATATAGTTTATAAAGTACAAAAGTTAACTTCTTATATTTTAAATTATTACTTTCTTCGTTAAAATGCAACTTGCAAGGATAAAGGAATTCCAATCCAAAAACTCTTGTAATAGACAGCATTTTGTATAGAAAACATTGATTACAATATTCTCCTGTAGTTTCCATTGTGTCAGAGTTTTCTCATCGAAAGTGAATAGTTCAATTGATATCAATTACTATGTTTTTCTCTTCGTAGCTATACAAATGTATATATATTTTGCTTTGGCTTTAGAAAGACTTTATATATATCTTGTTGTTGCATGCAAACTAAGCAAAATGACTGCAATAAGAAATATTTTATTCTTTTAACGTATTATTGGTAGTAATAATTTATATTTATATTAGCTGCAGCCAATAAGATGATTTCTTTGTCAAATCGTATTATAAACAAATAATGATAGTCACGCGCATAAACTTCAGAATATTTACAAAAATTACACTGATGAATGAAGAATAATATTAATTTAGGATTAAATATAATATAATTTTTATTACTTTTTTTTTAACAATTTACCACAGCAAATCTCTGAGTTGTGTATAATCGATTTTTGATAGCAGTCACTTAGTGCTTTTGTAAACGTTTATTTTCTATTAAACATTATTATTACTTTTCACTTTAAATTAATAATTTTATTGATATACCATTTTGTATTTTAGTGACTTTTAACCTCTTTCTAACCTAAATAAAGAATTACAAATTACGAATAATCTCGCAGAATTTTTCCTTGAATCAATCCCAACATGGAGCGGACATTCAAATTAAAACGGGGTTTGGAGATTTGTTAGCTCCATAGAAGCAGTTATAAAAAGAGTTTCAAGAGAAAATGAAGCAGACATCTGAAATACTTAAAGCAATCATCAGATAGCGGATCTCACCCGTCCATCAACTCCGATGCCTAGACATCTATTCCAATAAAATAATTTTTTTTTTAATGTCTGTAAATCGTTTCCTACGGATTATTCTTTATTTAAATGTTTTTTTTTTTTTTTTTAAATTTTATTATATTGAAAAAATTTAAAAAAATATTTATTTTAATAAAATAATTTTTTTTTTTTTTTTTGTATTTAAAGAAAATTATGTGTAATGAAAAGCAATGCAAATCTTTGACTTTCTTAGCGATTCCCTTAATCCTACATTTCTCATAGAAAGTTAACTTCATCAATCTACGAATTGGCAGTGCATTACATTATAAGAAAAATTCCTTTCTTATTATTACATTTTTCGTTTATCATGTGCAGTAAATCCTCGTATAACGCGGTCTATAAATTTCAATGAATCTCTACGAATTTATATGAGGAACTGCCTTTTAGCACACATATACCGTATTACTCGATTTTAAGCAGCAATAGGATTTTAAAATTGGAAAAAATAAAAATGATTTTATAATAAGTATCGAAAAATAGGAAACATTTTTATTTACTTAAATAGGTACTAATATACATAATAAACTACTTAATTTATTGAGTATCTTTTTCAGATATACTATCACTTTTGTTTGTTTTTTTAATAGCGCCAGGTATCTTCTCCTAAACATGTTATAATCAATCTTTCATCAATTCTGTTGTCATCCATGCATTATTTTTGTGCTCGAACCTTAGGAAAATTTTTCCTTAGGTACAGTTTTTCTGTTTAAAATAATAAAACGTGGCAAATTTGTCAATTTGCTTCCACCAGCGGTTATAAACAGCATTATAGAAATTTGTGATTTTTCTTATAATTAAAATATGGCCAGATTCTACAAGCTACTATCAAACAGCAATTGGATTAAATCAGAAAAGTACGAACGGGACCACAGAATTATCAACGGTCGTAATATTATGCACATGCATTAGAGCGTAAAGCAAAAACCCTGACGTTGGGGAGTGGGAGATGGGAGAAATAAGATGTTAAAATATTCGCTTTGAATTTAAGCCGCACCCAAATTTTGCGTTTTAAAAATTTGAATAAAAAGTGCGGCTTAAATTCGAAGTAATATGGTATTTTTGGGAAAATTAGTGAATTAGAAGACTAAATACAGATAAATAATTCACCATCCTCCATTTTTAAAAGGTATTGACTCAAATCTTGACTAAAAAACTTAACCTTACTTTTTCTGTGATGTGAGTCTCGTATAACACGATTTGTATAATGCGGCGTTTCTATGGAACGTAACATCCCCGTTATATGAAGTCTAACTGTATTTTTTTTCACAGAATTAACTTTTCATTCAACATTATGCTACACACAAATGAATAAAGTAAATAAAAGATGGGCGGATGCCCCGGGCCTCTTGTCCCCCTCTGATAGCTACTGTTTATAGTCTATTCTCTCCTTCTATTTTCTCCTTTTAGTCACACCGATTTTAGAGGCCTCAATTTATAACTCAATATGTTAGAAAAAAATATATTTGTATATTATTATACTGTTCGGGCTTCAGTGTTTGTCAAAATTTGAAGTTCTCTATCAATATTTTCGCTTTTCTTGTACACTTACCACTGTATATTTGTCAATTTTGTGTTTTTAGGGCTTCAAAAATATTAGTTGTCCTGAGCCTCGCATTTTCTCTGAAAGTCCCTGACTATAATACAAAATTTTTCACGCGTTTTCAGTCAGAATAGTTGTCAAATGATCTCTTACATTACATATAAATCTTTATGTAATTTAATTACGAACAGTTAATTAAAATAAAACAAAACAGCAAACAGTTAATTACATTATTATTTATTTTTTATAAATACCTTATTAAAAAATTTACATAATCTTTCTTTTTCATACTGCAGGCAATCAAAATAGAACAGAAAAGGGAAAATTAAGGAAAATTAACACAGGTAAATAAATATATATAATAAATCATTCTTAAGCAAATTCACATTTATTACATTTTTTTTTAAAAAACAAAGAAAGTCAATAAGTATTTAGTTCATGAAACCCATTATAATTGAATTTTAATGTATTTGATTAAGTTTCTAGCAATTCATAATTCTTTAAAAATATGGGAGGAATATAATTGGTATGTCAGGAATGTATTAATGAATTATTATTACATGACCTCTGTTGGAACCAAGAATACTGGAAAATTGGTAATTGACTTGTATTATGTATTATATATGATAAACGATAATCCATTTTTACAGTTGCCTATGTCATATTCATAAATTTTTATGATCAAATGCATTTTGATATTGCTAGGCATGGTATTTTTAAAGATCAAAATGTTTGTATAACATATAGAATGCATAACAGTATAACTGTTTAAAATTTATGAATGTAAGAACTAATGAGGGCTATGGGCTATAAAAGCTAGCCAAAAATATTTTTCTATGTTTATTTTGACTTTTTGATTAAAATATTTCATTGTCTAAATAGGGTGGGCAACCTTTTTTTTGTAGGGGGCCATATAGAAATATTTATGGTGGGCCACGTGCCAAAACAAAAACAATTGATAATAGTATTTATTTAAAAAAGAGAAGGCAAAAACAATTGATAATAAAAGTATTTATTTAAAAAAGAGAAGATACAGGTATAAGTATACATAGCGTTGTATTAGATATAATAAAATAATGTGGCCCGCATACATTCCGATCTTTTATTTAAAAAAGAGAAGGTACAGATATGTAAGTATACATAGCGTTGATATTAGATATAATAAAATAATGTGGCCCGCGGGCCGGAGGTTGCCCACCCCTAGTCTAAATAGTACCATTGTTACATAATATATATTTTTTTATACATACATATAAGTAATTGCACTTGATCTCCAATATATAGAAGTTCCATTTCCTGTGAATTTGAATATACTTTTGAATATTTGAATGTATATATAAATCATGTATATTAAAATTCACAGGAAATGGAACTTCTATATATTGGAGATCAAATGCAATTACTTAATATACATTTTTTTTATTTTATTTAATATATATATCATATATAATAAAGGAATAAACATGTGAAGTCCATGTTTCTGTGCATGTGGGAACTCTCAGGACCAGAAGTGCTGCCGTTACTATTTTCTCTCCTTCGAATCTTTAATCAGACCTTTTAGAAAACTAAATCCCAATCTCATTATAAATTTTGTTTTAAATTACCACAGTTTACTTCCTATTTATGTTTGTATATTTCTTTTTGTAATTTAACTTCAATTTCTGACTTTCAATCAAAAAATGTTGGCTGCTTCTGGGTCCGAGGGTTCAGTTTGCATTTGGTGCACCAAGGCTACATAAACATTGCATTTAAAAAATATTTAATTTATTTCAAATTTAAATAATAATTTATTCAGAAATTATAATTATTTTAAGATAATAATTATAATTATTGCCTACTTTGGTCCATCAGGGGGCAATACCAATCTCTTTAACAGGCAGTGCCAACAATCTATGGGCAGTGCACGTGCTTTATTGTATTTTCCGCATGAGTTTCCGTTTTCCATTTATATTATGGATGAGAGGCTATGGTTGCATACAAGAGTTCAACAGCAAAAAGATTACGATAACAATTATATAAAAAGACGATGTGCTCAAGAGAAAATGCTTCTTTTTTGATGTATTTTGAGCACATAGTGACCAGAGGCTAACAAGTACACACACACACACACACACACACACAAATTTATAAAGATAAATATTTACCTCATGTAAATATTTTATGCGTCGTTGTTGAACAGTAGAAAGAGAATTTAAGGTGTATTTTAAGTGTCTTAAACTCCAGATAATCTGATTAAAACATTGCAAATTTTTTTCAGAACAACAGAACTTCTTTAATTTTTGTTCCTATAAATAACAACAACAATATCAATAAATAGCAATGTATATAAAATAATATATTCCATAATCACCATTTTCAAATGTAAACCAAACATTTCCATTTAGTATATATTGAAAAATTATAAATTATTTGTGAACAGTAATAATAATAAACAATAATCAGTCAAAATTGTTAAAATGTTAATAATTCTATCTCATAAAACTTAGTCAAATTGTTGTCATTATTTATATGTTTTCAATGAAATATGTTTCACTGAAAACACAGTCAAATTGTTTGAGTTTTCAATGAAAAATATATGAAATAAATGTAGAGTATTTTGATGAAATTCCTTTATTTTGTAATAATGATAACGTTCCTGGAAAATTCGTGCAAACCGAAACCGTGCAAAATGAGACGCAGAATTCATACAAAATAGAAGGATATGTTCAACCAAACTGTAAACCGTGTAAATCGATCTAAAGAAGATAAAGAAAAGTCGAGGATATGTTCTTTATAACTGTGTAAAATTAGATAAGGATTAAAGGAATAAAAGGGGGAAAAGGCGCTGAACTCAGCAGAAAGGAATATTTATTACAGATTTTCTAGAAAGAAGATGACTCTTAACTTGACAGTTATCGTACGATCTAGATAGAATGCAGGAAAATTGTATAAATAGGCGAGCTGCAAGTCTGAGTTGAGTTTAGTTGAACTGTGAGATTTGTACAGTAAAAGTTAATAGTGAGCGATATATTGTGAAAGCAAAAGTGGACTAAGAAGAACTGTGAGTTATTCTGAATTAAAGACATAGATTAGTGGTGTTGTGTGAGATGATTATCGGATTTTGTATTGAATTTAGTTATAGTGAAACAAGATTATTTTGTTTTGTATGTAAATAAATTGGACTATACGTAATTAAGTTGTATTTACTCTTTATTAATCTCTACGAACTCGTAAACCCACAAAACGTAACAATATGATACTCTTTTAATTTATAAATGGCATAATGCAAAACAAAATAAACCCAAAAAAATTTTTTTGTTTTCATTTAAAAATCGTGTAAATCGAGGGATAAGTGTACTTTATACGGAAATGAAATAAAAAATTTTCTTTGAAAAATTTTCAAATATAAGGCTTTTAATTTATTAACATTAAATTAATTTCTAGAAATAATTAAATTTGTAGTATGCTAATAAACGTTTTCTTGCTATTTATTTTTGGATAAAATTTAAATTTTTAAGAAATAAAATACATATAAAGGAATTGATACTTTATAAAATAGCATAAAATATATAAACTTATGCAAATATATCTCGAAATTTTATAAGAAATCGATTTAAAATTTATAAAAATGTAAAATGTTTTTTAAATAATAAAAATATAACGAAACTTTTATAAGATCTTCACGGTTCGTCCACAAAAACGATTAAACTTATAACACAACAATGATATTTTAATTTGCTAATGAAAGAAAGGAAGAAAATCTAAATTTTTTTCTATTCTAACAGGTACATTAATAAGTTTTTACTCTAAATAAATTTACAATAGTTAGTAATAGTAAATTATTAAAATTAGCATTAATTATGGTCATAAAAATGCAGTTAATGTTGCTATTTACTACATAGTTTTAAAATTAGTATTAATAACTTTTATTAATTATACACTGTATACAATAATTAACAAGTCATTAATACTAATTATAAAACTATGTAGTAATTAGCAACATTAACTGCAACGCCGAATTTAGGATGAGGCAAGTGAGGCAGTCGCCTCGGGTGAAAAATATGAGGGAATCGAAAATGCGATTGCAATTCATTACACAAGTTTAATTATATTTATCTTGATAATATTTCTTGCTGTAAAGTCGGTCTATAAACACATAATGGTAAATTTTTCTAATGGATAACACTTATTACTTTGATAAGTGTTATCCATTAGAAAAATATAAACCAATACCAATTAAATTGATTAATTGATAAACAATTATTTATGATTTTGCCTGGTTGAAAGCAAGCAAAATTAAACTATAGCTCATTTTTATTATAAATGTATGTTTTGCTTTGAAAAAACAAAAAGTTTTTTGTATATTTCTCAGTGACTATGTATCTCATGTCGTTACATTCCCTGTTCCAAAGTATTACATAAGTTTCTGTATTGATCCACGAATGAAGAAGAGGGAGGGCGCCATTTTCTAATTTTGTCTCAGGTGACAAAATATCTAGATGCGGCGCTGATTAACTGTATTTTATTATTGTATTACACCATTAACGGCATTTCTTATTTATGGTCACAATTAACACTAATTTTAATAATTTCCTATTAATAATTATTATAAATTTATTTAGAGTAGAAATTTATTAATGCGACTTTTGAAAGGGAGAAAATTTTTAGATTTTCGTTCTTTCTTTCATAAACACATTAAAATATTGTTATTATATCATAAGTTTAATTTTTTTTTTGTGAACGAATCGTGAAAAACTTATAGGCCTTTCGTTAAATTTCTATTAACTTAAAAAATATTTTACTAAACATTTTTATAAATTAAATCGATTTCTTATAAAATTTTGCGATATATTTGAAGTTTATATATTTTAAGCTATTTTATAAAGTACTAATTCGCTTTAATATTAAAAAAAAAAAAAAAATCAAACATAGTCTCCTCAACTTGTGGCATCTCGGACATACGTACTGTTTGAATTGTTGCTAGTTTCCAAATTTACAAGCATAACTCGGAGTTTCGGCTCTTCTACAGCATATTTTTGAAAAGTCAGAATATTTATTTTTTCAAAATAAGGTCTACAATATTTTTCTAGTTATAAATGCTTCATTTATGTCGGTTATGTACTTATATGACAATTGCAGTGCATTCTTATTACGGAATCTATTTGGAAACTATGCGGTCGTAACTCTGGAGTATGCCTGTATAATATGAACGTGAGCCAGAATCGGGATAAATTGTTAAATATAGCAAGTGTTCGAAATAAAATTAATATATTAATTCGATATAATTCTATGCTATCATTAGACCTGAGCCTGATTATCCTCAACTTCATAGAATTACTATTAAATGATTCTGCTATTGGAACTCGAGCTTGATTATCAGGCTGAGCCTGATTATCCTCAACTTCATAGAATTACTATTAAATGATTCTGCTATTGGAACCCGAGCCTGATTATCAGAGATTTTAATAGATCCTGAGCCTGATCATCAAAATTTAAAAAAAAAAAAAAACACTTGCTACGATATTTAAACATTTCAAAAATTGATACTTATTATTTCGATATTTAATTATGATAATTTTCAATAAATCACAAATTGATAATTTTAACTTAATTAAATTTTCAATAAAAATATGTATAAAATTAAATAAAGAAAAGAGTCGAATATTCGATTAATCGATCTCGTTTTTCTTATTTTGTATTTTACAAATCATAAATTGATAATTTTAATTTAATTAAGTTTTCAATAAAAATATATATAAAATTCAATAAAGAAAAGAGTCGAATATTCGATTAATCGATCTCGTTTTTCCTATTCTGTATTTTCCTTCTTAAATCCTTCAGAGTTCGATTATAAAAAATAGTTATTTAAAGAAATATTCCTCAATAGTTATTTAAAGAAAAAATTTCTTATTCTGTATATAAATTTTAATATTTCTCAAAGATAAAAATATCTTAAATAACGTTCTTCAATTTTAGTTAAGTTTAATTAAGAAAAGGCTAATTTGTACTTTCTTTATTCTCAAAAGTCTTTCATGGTCTTTATATAACTTAAAATCTTTACTGCAGTTATTTATCGATTCTTTAAGTTTAACAGAAGATGCTATTTATATAACCGTAATGCGTATTATATGCAATTGCATCATGTATTGGGCATTTCATTAATAATAAAGGTAAAACACGACGTAACGTTGAAGGTAAACCATCCGGTATTCAATATTAATAAAACTTTCTATTTTTCATTCTTAAGAAAAGAAATATTCCTTATTCTGTATATAAATTTTAATATTTCTCAAATAAAGATAAAAATATCTTAAATAAGGTTCTCCAATTTTAGTTAAGTTTAATTAAGAAAAGGCTAATTTGTGCTTTCTTTATTCTCAAAAGTCTTTCATGGCAAAATCTATACTGCAGTTATTTATCGATTCTTTAAGTTTAACAGAAGATGCTATTTACATAACCGTAATGCGTATTATATGTAACTGCATCATGTATTAGGCATGTCAGTAATGATAAAGGTAAAACAAGACGTAAAGTTGAAGGTAAAACATCCGGTATTCAGTATTAGTAAAACTTTCTATTCTTAAAAATCTCATAAAATTTGATATTATATAAGTTTCGCTGCACATTACGAAACTGTTTGTTATAATTAATTGTTTTCTATCAAATTACTTTACATCTAACGAGATTTTAATTGTCAAAAAGCACATATAAAATAATCAGAAACTAAAATTAAGTTTGTGTTTTTAAATGAAATCTAATTATACTATTCTTAAAAATCTCATAAAATTTGATATTATATAAGTTTCGCTGCACATTACGAAACAGTTTGTTATTATTAATTGTTTTCTATCAAATTACTTTATATCTAACGAGATTTTAATTGTCAAAAAGCATATATAAAAATAATCAGAAACTAAAATCAAGTTTATGTTTTTAAATGAAATCTACTTATTTCATTATTCACAACTTCATAGAATTACTATGAATCTGCCATTGGACACTGAGCCTGATTATCATCAACTTCAATCGATCCTGAGACTGATTATCGTCAATTTCAATAGAACCTGAGACTGATTATCTTCAATTTCATAGAATTACTATTAAATGATTCTGCTATTGGAACCAGAGCTTGATTATCAGGTATTTTAATAGATTCTGAATATGATTATCATCAAGTTCAACAGATCATCAACCTGTTTATCGTCAAGTTCAATAGATCCTGAATCTGATTATCCCTTCTGCCTGATTATCCTCAACTTCATAGAATTACTATTAAATAATTCTGCCATTAGATCCTGAGCAATGAATCTAATTAATAGCAGAATTCCCCAGGATCTAATGGCAGAATCATCTAATAGTAAAAACTGGTAAATTCTTGAAAAAAATTTAAAATAAGTTTGCATCTAATTTCCTTTTCGCCTCCAAATGCATTGCTTCAAATTTTCATGATTGCATAAAAATTAAAATAAGAGTTATTGCAGGATTCAAAGGATTAATCATAATGTATTATTCAAAAATGAAATTATAAATATAACATTAATGTTTAACATTTCTATACGAAATGATTACGGATTATTGTGTATTTAAATGTTTCTTCTTTTGTATTTAAAGGATATTATTTGTAATAAAAAGTATTCCAAATCTTTGACTTTCTTATCGATTCTCCTAACCCTACCTTTCTCATAGAAAGTTAACTTCATCAACTCACGGGGTTGGCAATGAGTATAACGCGTTACTTAAACAATGCGGTCTGCAAATTTCTATGAATCTCTACGAGTTCATATTACAAGAATTATCTTTTAGCACAGATATATGTAATGTCAATTATTTTTCTCAAAATTGATGACTTAAAACGACTAAATATTCTACAGAGAAATAATTCACCATCCGCCATTGACTAAAAAAACTTGACTCAAATCTTGACTAAAACATTGTAGAAAACTTAACCTTACTTTTTCTATGTGATGTGAGTCTCATATAACGCGATTTGTATAACGCGGCGATTCTATGGAAGCTAACATCCGCGTTATATGAGGTCAAACTATATTTGCCTTTTCATTCAACATTATGCTAGACATAAATGAATAAAATAAAAAAAGAAGAGAGCAGACTATAACCATACTATCACAGGGGAAAGCAAGAGAGGCGGCTGAAGAAGAGCTTTTGAAGATTATCTGACACCTCTTGTCGGGACGAAGGGGCATCCCGCCTTTCGCTACGAGAGCTACCGAGCCGGGATCCAGAGCAGCGAGCGTCGTCCCTACCGCCCGCCGCCGGGGAGAGTCGAGTCTTGGTCCGTGTTTCACAATATAGAGGCATTTGGCTACTTTCTCGACACAGCTCCCCCTATAATAGGACGAAATACTCGCAAGACGCTTATAGCGCCTCGCTTTCTCCCGTTTGAATTATCTGACACCTCTTGTCGGGACGAAGGAGCATCCCGCCTTTCGCTACGAGAGCTACCGGGCCGGGATCCGGAGCAGCGAGCGTCGTCCCTACCACCCGCCCGCCTCCCGGGAGAGTCGAGTCTTGGTCCGTGTTTCACTATATAGGGAGGCATTTGGCTACTTTCTCGACACATCTCCCCCTATAATAGGACGAAATACTCGCAAGACGCTTACAGCGCCTCACTTTCTCCCGTCCGACACACATCGCCCCCTATAATAGGTATTATCTTGCTATTTATTTTTGGATAAAATTTAAATTTTTAAGAAATAAAATAGGTAGCTTTATATATATATATATATTAAAGGGAATTATACTTTAAATAATAGAATAAAATATATAAACTTATGCAAATATATCTCGAAATTTTGTAACAAATCGATTAATTTATAAAAATATAACATGTTTTTTTTTTAAATAATAAAAATTTAACCAAAAGTTTATAAGATCTTCAAGGTTCGTCCACAAAAAACGATTAAACTTATGACATAATAGCGCTATTTTTAATTTGATGATGAAAGAAAAGAAGAAAATATAAAAATTTTTTCTATTCTAACAATTACATTAATAAATTTCTACTCTAAATAAATCTGCAATACTTAATAATAGTAAATTATTAAAATTAGTGTTCATTGTGGTCATAAAAGTGCAGTTAATGTTACATTTACTACATATAAAATAAAACTACATGTAGTTTGAAATTATATATTAAATAGCAATATTAAAACTGCAGTTCTTGATTTAGTGTGAGGCAAGTGAGGCAGTCGCCTGTGGTGAAAATTATGAAGGGGAGCGAAAATGCGGTTGCAATTTCACACACAAGTTTAATTATATTTATCTTGATAATATTTCTTGCTGTAAAGTCGGTCTACAAAGACATAATGGTATATTTTTCTAATGGATAATACTTATTATAGGAGAAAGAAACCAATATCAAGTAAATTGATTAATTGATAAACAATTATTAATGATTTTGCCTTGTTGAAAGCAAAGAAAAATTAAGCTATAGCTCATTTTTATTATAAATGTATGTTTTAGTAATATTTTGTTAACTATTTGTTGCTTTGAAAAATAAGCGAATAAAATTTTTTGTATGTTTCTCACTGACTATGTATCTAATGTATCTGATTTAAATTAGAAAATGGCGCCCTCCTGTTGCTTTGAAAAATAAGCGAATAAAATTTTTTGTATGTTTCTCACTGACTATGTATCTGATGTATCTAATGTATCTGATTTAAATTAGAAAATGGCGCCCTCACTCTTCTTCACTCGCGGATCAATATATAAACTTATGTAATGACATTTCCGGTTACAAAGTATTACATAAGTTTATATATTGATCTGCGAGTGAAGAAGAGGGAGGGCGCCATTTTCTAATTTTGCTTTCAGGTGACAAAATATCTAGATGCGGCAGTTATAGCTCATTTTTATTATAAATGTATGTTTTAGTAATATTTTGTTAACTATTTGTTGCAATCCAACCCAACTTGAAAAAGGGCGAGAATCTCCCCCGGATTGATCACCCATGTAGCCCACTGTCCGCGCCTGACTGGCGAGCCACCTTGGAGAGGATATCGACCGACGCCGTGCAATGGCCGGGCTCTGGCGCCTTGCCGTGGCCGAATATCGCTCGGATCAACTCCCCGAAGTTTTGTTTCCCAAAGAAGCAAGCTTCCCCGGCCTCAGGATGAACCCACTCAGCCCGAGCAAGGCCAACCCTCGGATGGGCACCGTAACGGCTGCTATCCCTCCACCATCCATCCCTTCGGCACGGTACAACACCAAGGAAAGTACGAGCCTCTATAAGGGATTGGGTCCCTTATAGAGGAATCGTACGTCACGCAGGAATACGTAGGACAGATTCTTAATCCCGGATCCGCAGGAGACTCGGATGGTCGAGTGGCGAACTACAGAGCATCCATCAGCGAGGGATGGGTGCAGCCATGCTCACCGACCCTATAGGAATTTCTTCACTAGGGGCAGCTACTACTGGGGGCGGGACCAGGGACATCCCAGGCCGACCAGTTTTGCTGCTGGATCTCTCTATAAAAAGTCAAACAGCCGGGCTCTGGCGCCTTGCCGTGGCCGAATATCGCTCGGATCAACTCCCCGAAGTTTTGTTTCCCAAAGAAGCAAGCTTCCCCGGCCTCAGGATGAACCCACTCAGCCCGAGCAAGGCCAACCCTCGGATGGGCACCGTAACGGCTGCTATCCCTCCACCATCCATCCCTTCGGCACGGTACAACACCAAGGAAAGTACGAGCCTCTATAAGGGATTGGGTCCCTTATAGAGGAATCGTACGTCACGCAGGAATACGTAGGACAAATTCTTAATCCCGGATCCGCAGGGACTCGGATGGTCGAGTGGCGAACTACAGAGCATCCATCAGCGAGGGATGGGTGCAGCCATGCTCTACCGACCCTATAGGAATTTCTTCACTAGGGGCAGCTACTACTGGGGGCGGGACCAGGGACATCCCAGGCCGACCAGTTTTGCTGCTGGATCTCTCTATAAAAAGTCAAACAAGATCCGAAGGCGAATTATCCGGCTAGGACTTCCCACGGCTGTCTACTCGGGGCCGCCCAACCCTTTCGACGAGCCGCGGAAGGTCCTTTTTAGTCACCCCGATTTTACGGGACACACCAACGTCTGCACACGCTCACCTGCGGTGTAGGGTCGTCGTTGCCAGAATTTCGCCAAGTATTTGGCAACCTCTTAGTTTCTCCCTGTCACTATGGACATACCGGCCCGGCTGAACAGGTACAGCCGGGCCGGTATGTGCCCTCTCGCCACGTCAAGGCGGGCGCCCTCGAGAGGGTATGCGCATGCGTAGAGCGTAAAGCAAAAACCCGGACGTTGGAAAGTGGGAGATGGGAGAAATAAGATGTTAAAATATTCTCTTTGAATTTAAGCCGCACCCAAATTTTACGTCTTAAAATTTTGAATAAAAAGTGCGGCTTAAATTCGAAGTAATACGGTATTTTTCGGAAAATTAGTAACTTAGAAGACTAAATACAGAGAAATAATTCATCATCCGCCATTTTTAAAAGGTACTGACGCAAATCTTGACTAAAAACTTAACCTTACTTTTTTTATGTGATGTGAATCTCGTATAACACGATTTGTATAATGCGGCGTCTCTCCTTTTAGTCACACCGATTTTACGAGTCTCAATTTATAACTCAATATGTTAGAAATAAATATATTTGTATATTATTATAATGTTCGAGCTTCAGTGTTTGTCAAAATTTGAAGTTCTCTATCAACATTTTTGCTTTTCTTATACACTTACCACTGTATATATGTCAATTTTGTCTCTTTTTTAAGGGCCTCAGAAAGATTAGTTGACCTAAGCCTTGCATTTTCTCTGAAAGTCCCTGATTATAACACAAAACTTTTCACGTTCTTTCGGTCAGAAAAGTTGTCAAATGATCTCTTTTCCTTACATATAAATCTTTATGTAATTTAATTACAAAACAGTTAATTAAAATAAAACAAAACAGCAAACATTTTAATTACATTTCAAAAAGAAATGCTATTATTCCTTATGTAATCATGAATTCGATAAAATTTCAGATATATAAAACAGTTATTCAATATAATCGAAAAAATTATTTTTTAATGGCCTATTCTCAAAATTATTTTTGAAGACTATTTCTATTATTCTAGTGTTCTTTGATTTTACATAAGTATCTATTGTACCTATACCTAAGTACAGGTGGAATAGATACTTATGTAAGAGATATAAGTTTTCAATAAAAATATGTATAAAATTATATAAAGGAAAGAGTCGAGTGTTCGATTAATCGATCTCATTTTTCTTATTCTGCATCTTCCTTCTTAAATCCTTTAGAATTCGATTATAAAAATAGTTATTTAAAGAAAAATCTAACTAATTTAATTCTTTATTCTGTATATAATTTTTAATATTTCTCAACCTATACCTAAGTACAGGTGCAATAGAAACTTATGTAAAATTAATTTGACGGTACGATAGATAATTTCATATAATCGAAACAAAATTAATACATTTCAAACAACTATATTCATCATATATCTTGTTTGATAAGTATGAATTTAGCTACACTCATCCCTCAATTTACACGGTAGATACGTTCCTGGAAAATTCGTGCAAACCGAAACCGTGCAAAATGAGACGCAGAATTCATACAAAATAGAAGGATATGTTCAACCAAACTGTAAACCGTGTAAATCGATCTAAAGAAGATAAAGAAAAGTCGAGGATATGTTCTTTATAACTGTGTAAAATTAGATAAGGATTAAAGGAATAAAAGGGGGAAAAGGCGCTGAACTCAGCAGAAAGGAATATTTATTACAGATTTTCTAGAAAGAAGATGACTCTTAACTTGACAGTTATCGTACGATCTAGATAGAATGCAGGAAAATTGTATAAATAGGCGAGCTGCAAGTCTGAGTTGAGTTTAGTTGAACTGTGAGATTTGTACAGTAAAAGTTAATAGTGAGCGATATAATTGTGAAAGCAGCGAAAGTGGACTAAGAAGAACTGTGAGTTATTCTGAAATAAAGACACAGTGAAAGTGGACTAAGAAGAACTGTGAGTTATTCTGAATTAAAGGCAAGCGAGACTTGGACAGTAAAAGTTAATAGTGAGCAATAAATTGTGAAAATAAGTGGACTAAGAAGAACTGTGAGTTATTCTGAATTAAAGACATAAATTAGTATTATGAGACTTAGACAGTAAAAGTTAATAGTGAGCGATAAATTGTGAAAGCGAAAGTGGAGAAGAAGAACTGTGAGTTATTCTGAATTAAAGACATAGATTAGTGGTGTTGTGTGAGATGATTATCGGATTTTGTATTGAATTTAGTTACAGTGAAACAAAATTATTTTATTTTGTGTGTAATTGGATTTTGTATTGAATTTAGTTATAGTGAAACAAGATTATTTTGTTGCGGATTTTGTATTGAATTTAGTTATAGTGAAACAAGATTATTTTTTTTGTGTAAATAAATTGGACTATACGAAGTAGGATTTTGTATTGAATTTAGTTATAGTGAAACAAGATTATTTTATTTTATGATTTTGTATTGAATTTAGTTATAGGGAAACAAGATTATTTTGTTTTGTGTCTTTATTGGAATATTTAGTTATAGTGAAACAAGATTATTTTGTTTTGTGTGAATAAATTGTACTATACGTGAAACAAGATTATTTTGTTTTGTATGTAAATAAATTGGACTATACGTAATTAAGTTATATTGTAATGACATTTCCGGTTACAAAGTATTACATAAGTTTATATATTGATCTGCGAATGAAGAAGAGGGAGGGCGCCATTTTCTAATTTTGCTTCAGGTGACAAAATATCTAGATGCGGCACTGATTAATTGTATTTTACTAATGTATTACAACATTAACTGCATTTTTTTAATTCATGGTCACAATTAATACTAAGTTTAATAATTTACTATTAATAATTATTATAAATTTATTTATGGTAGAAATTTATTAATGCAACTGTTGAAAGAGAAAAAATTTTTGATTTTCGTTCTTTCTTTCATTAACATATTAAAATATTTATTATGTCATAAGTTTAATTGTTTTTGTGAACGAACCGTGAAAAATTTATAGGCCATTCGTTAAATTTTTATTAACTTAAAAAATATTTTACTAGACATTTTTATAAATTAAATCGATTTCTTATAAAATTTCGCGATATATTTGAAGTTTATATATTTTAAACTATTTTATAAAGTTCTAACTCTCTTTAATATTTAAAAAAAATGAAACATAGTCTCCTCAACTTGTGGCATCTCGGACATACGTACTGTTTGAATTGTTGCTAGTTTCCAAATTTACAATGCATAACTCGGAGTTTCGGCTCTTCTACAGCATATTTTTGAAAAATCAGAATGTTTACTTTTTCAAAATAAGTTCTACAATATTTCTTTTAGTTACAAATGCTTCATTTATGTCGATTATGTACTTATATGACAATTGCAGTGCATTCTCATTACGGAATCTATTTGGAAACTATGCGGTGGCAACTCTGGAGTATGCCTGTATAATATGAACGTGAGCCAGAATCGGGATAAATTGTTAAATATAGCAAGTGTTCGAAATAAAATTAATATATTAATTCGATATAATTCTATGCTATCATTAGACCTGAGCCTGATTATCCTCAACTTCATAGAATTACTATTAAATGATTCTGCTATTGGAACTCGAGCCTGATTATCAGGGATATTAATAGATCCTGAGCCTGATCATCAAAATTTAAAAAAAAAAAACTTGCTACGATATTTAAATATTTCAAAAATTGATACTTATTATTTCGATATTTAATTATGATAATTTTCAATAAATCATAAATTGATAATTTTAATTTAATTAAGTTTTCAATAAAAATATGTATAAAATTCAATAAAGAAAAGAGTCGAATATTCGATTAATCGATCTCGTTTTTCCTATTCTGTATTTTCCTTCTTAAATCCTTCAGAGTTCGATTATAAAAAATAGTTATTTAAAGAAATATTCCTTATTCTGTATATAAATTTTAATATTTCTCAAATAAAAATAAAAATATCTTAAATAA
>AYEL01060360.1:0-12270 GCA_000484575.1 Olivierus martensii | reverse complement strand
AAAAAATAATAAAATATTACCCGATTGCTATATCAAAGATTTTGATGGAGTCATATGTGCATAACACTTGTAAGTTTAAGTACAAAAAATATGAAAGGAAAATATTCAAATTTAATATGAGTTTTAGGGTCAAAATGCTAAAGTATGGCGATTTCCCCCGATCACTATAAAAATAATTTGCAGACTGTCCATTATGCGTTACTATGATTACAAAAAAACGGTAGAATGTCGATTGTCGAGGTTTGCATTTTGGCGGTTCTTAAATTTTATATTTGCTGTTAATATTTAACTAGACAAATCTTTTAAAACTCAAAGGTCTTTTACAGCCAGATACCATCTTTCGACTCGAAATTATTCTTTTCATTATTGTCAAAAATTTGTAATAAGGATCCTTTCTTCTAAAGTATATTAGTAGTTTTTATAAAAAAAGTCATTGATTAATGCTTTTTGGTGTATTGAAGAGGGTACGTAAGTACCAAAACGTTATACTTGAATAAAAGACGCGTTTGTTTTTGCGAAAACAGTCTACTGCTGCCCATTTAGGTGCTTCTTTAAAAAAAATATAAATCAGTAAAAATTGACAAAAGAAAAAAAAGTTTCAAAGTATAAGTCTTTCCTGATATTCTTATATATTATTTTTGAAAGGATAATCAGGCTCAGGATCCTCAATTTCATTAGATCAATGAAGTTTAGGCTAATCAGGCTCAGGATTATCGGTTCAATTCATCTTTTAGCTGAAAATATAAATCATTATTTCTTTATAGCAAATTTTTTTAAAATATCGAAGTGGTATATTAAGACGGTAAAGATGACAATATATATGCATTTCCGATTGTTTGTTTTTTGCTGAAGCAACTGTTATATATCAGGTGTGTCAAACTCATTTTAATCAAGGGCCATTTAATGAGCCTGTAAGATTGTCGAGGGCCACATCATATTTAAAATTTTTTCAAATGTAATGTGGCCCGCAACAATCTTACAAATTTTAGAGTAAGAATTCAGAAATATAGTGAGGATAATTAAAAATATTTGTGTAATCAAATGAAAATATTACAAAAATATATAATTACTACAAAATTGCTTTTAATTAGACGTGTTTTTAATCTTTAATTTTCTGTTAAGCGTTAAAAGTCACATTTTCTGTACAAAACCAAAAGCTTTCCATTAAAATTTTAAAAATTCAAATATTCATAACTATTTACATTTTTTAAATAAGTTAATAACACAACAAGTAAATCTTTAACAAGCCCGTTAGCACGTCCGTTATACACTTCTTCAAAGAAGGATTGTTTGGAACTTTATTATTATTTGCCTATCCAAAATAAAACAGGTTCTCATTTGTGGCTTTTTGTTTTTTGGAAAGAAATTTCGCACAAACCCATGTAGTTCTTGCAGGAAAGCACTTAGTTTGTGTTAATGATCTGAAAAATCACTGTCATCTTACATATACCTTCGATAAGGCCAATCGAAAAATCTCGTGCAATTACATTTCATTAAAATTAAACTAGTGTATAATAGTTTATGAGAGCTACGAAGCGAGAGTTACTTCCTATTATCTCATAAAATATTGTTCTCATTTTCATTTTAGTTGAGAGCGTTGGGGGCCACAAAAAATCACATCGAGGGCCGCCAGTTTGACACCCCTGTTATATATGAACGAAAAAAATTGCTATTAGGGAGCTACGGATATGGAATCGCGAACATATTTTTCATTTCCCATAGGCACAATGGTTCACTATTCGCTAATTCAATATTCGCGAAGAATTTAGGGTGCGTAACTACCGCGAATAGCGAGAATCGACTGTATTTTGCATAACACCTAAAAAACGAGTTATTTCCTTACCTGGAGTATAGAAATGTCCTCGATAGCGCAAAAAATAGAGAAATTGCAGAAACTAAAAAATTGAGAAATAGAAGAATTGCAAGGAAAATTTGGTAGTTGAAGAATGAACGCCCGTATAAGATAAAATGTCTTTCTTCAGTATTGCTATAAGTTTTCTTCTATATTTCCAATATTAATTCTTAAGGTATTTATTAAATTCAGTTGCCTCAACTAATGTAGGTTGAGAGCGTTGGGGGCCACAAAAAATCACATCGAGGGCCGCCAGTTTGACACCCCTGTTATATATGAACGAAAAAAATTGCTATTAGGGAGCTACGGATATGGAATCGCGAACATATTTTTCATTTCCCATAGGCACAATGGTTCACTATTCGCTAATTCAATATTCGCGAAGAATTTAGGGTGCGTAACTACCGTGGAGTATAGAAATGTCACGCGAGAGCGCAAAAAATAGAGAAATTGCAAAAACTAAAAAATTGAGAAATGGAAGAATTGCAAAGAAAATTTGGTAGTTGAAGAGTGAATGCCTGTACAAGATAAAATGTCTTTCTTCAGTATTGCTATAAGTTTTCATCTATATTTCCAATATTTATTCTTAAGATATTTATTAAATTTAGTTGCCTCAACTAATGTATGGTGTAGGATCAATTCATATATACTTTGATCAATAAGTACGTGTCTTTCTATAATACATTTTCACCATCTAAATTAAATACAAACGTTTTCTCTAAAAATCGTTAGAATAATATATAATATACCAAAAGCACGAAAGCATCTATTTTTTGGATACTGTCTTTCGGTTTTTACGTAAAAAAACTGAAATTGCAAAAGAATTAAACTGTAATAAATTTTGCAATGATCGTTTTGATATAAAAAAATTCTACAATTTAAGTCTGTAAATTAATATTTATTATAATTTTTAAAATCAGGATTATAAAAACAAAATTAAAATTGGTAAAAACATTTTATTTATTTATTTTTAAACCATAGTTAGTGACCTTGCTTTAAGAATGATAACTTTTTTTCATATTTACTAACTTTAATATATTTGTAGCTCATCGATACTTTGTACTTATACGTTAAAATAAATTTAAAAGAGACATTTTTATACGCAAATAAAAAATTATCTATACAAATACATTTTCAACGAATAAATCACAAGTTTGACTTGAAAAGTTTTGTCTGCAGGAATGTTTCTACTATGTGTATTGTATACAAAAAATACGTTATTCTTGAGAGATGCTCCAACCAGTACACGAAGCAGAGTGATGTTTATCGAACAGACATTGGAGACATAAATTAATTTGACATTGATTGCATCGAATGAATGTACTGTTTTACATGCAATGGCACATACCCTATATCAAGGGTGTCAACTCGCGGCCCTCAACGAATACTTTTGCGAAATTTTACAAATATTTGACTGTCAGGTTTGAAAATATCTGAAAATTTTCACATGAAATTGTTTTCATGTTTGGAAATACTTTTCGGTGCGAGCAATTATTTATAATTATGAAAGGAAATAGGTCTTCTTTAAGATCCGGAATTATTGGCATTCACCTTCAATCAGTTTTAAAAGTAATCACTGCGAATAAGATTTCTCCCGAAGTAGAAAAGTTGGTAGCAGAGAAGAGATGCTAAGTATCAGGAAGCCAATATTAATTTTACTGTTGTCCTTTTGTACTTTTTGAAATAAAGCTATGTTTCTATAAAAATTGAAATTTTTTGCCGCCCACATAAACCTTACAATCTTGTTTATTTGGTCTGTGTTAGCCTTTGAGTTTGACACTCTTGCTTTATAGTGTCCGTAAATTGTAAGCCAACTTCAACCTCATAGAACTAATTTTTCTTTTTTACAATAGATATGAGCTCTCTTCAGATACGAATTTCTTTTCATTTAATATTTTGATAATAGGATGATACAACATCTTCCTAGATAGTTCCAGAAATAGT
Source organism: Olivierus martensii (assembly GCA_000484575.1). Lineage (NCBI taxonomy): Eukaryota > Metazoa > Arthropoda > Arachnida > Scorpiones > Buthidae > Olivierus > Olivierus martensii. Next base: position 8,474 of record AYEL01060360.1, on the reverse strand, counting down.
TGATGTTGAGTTTGGAGTAATAAGATCGTTTTTCCTGAAGAAGACTTTCGCAATACGAGAACATTTTTCAAATGAAATTTTGTCACTTCACTTGAGTGTCTAATTATCGTCATTCTGATTATCAGGAATGTTTACAGAACTATTACTCCGGTCCATTTCTGCTAGTCTATAACGCGGAATCATATAACCTGACAGAAAAGTTGTTAAGACTGTCATGGATAGGCAATAAACATCATTTGTTGTTTTTAATTTACATTCAACAGTTATCAAACGGTTTAATTATCAAAGCTAAGAATTGAACCAGCGATCACGCAATTAAAAAAAAGCAAATCTCCAACAACTGCGCTACTGACACATTCGCAACCGAGAGAGAGACTTTTCAAAATACACCGCACTCGTACTCAAGGTAGAAAGTAGTATTTTATAAAATTGAAAGTGGCGACATCTGTTGACAAAAATGAATATGTATACATACATAAAATATTTAAAATAATTTAAAAAATTCAAATAGTTGTATTTATACAAAACATGAAAAATAATAAAAATAGAAAATAAATAAAAATAAAAGAAACTTGAGAATCGAACCAGCGATCCTGCAATTATAAAAGACACTAAAGTGTGCAAAATTTCAAAAAAATCGGTGACCCGAATGTCTGAACCTCCCCTTGTAAGACGGCACTACTGGAACATCTGTGGTGTTTTCGAATTTTAGTATGTATGAGTTCTCTCTCGATTTTCTCGATAATGTTTGTGTGGTGCACTTTATTATTTGCACATTATATTGCCCTAGGAGACTACTACAACTATTGAAAAATAATAAAAATAGAAAATAAATAAAAATAAAAGAAACTTGAGAATCGAACCAGTGATCCTGCAATTATAAAAGACGGCACTACTGGAACATCTGTAGTGTTTTCGAATTTTAGTATGCATGAGTTCTCTCTCGATTTTCTCGATAATGTTTTTGTGGTGCACTTTATTATTTGCACATTATATTGCGCTAGGAGACTACTACAAGTGTGCGCGATTTCAGAATAAGTCAATGATCCGAATGTCTGAGCCTCTCCTTGTAAGCTGGATGATTGCCGAACTTGGAGAAAGTGAACGATTATATTTTTATATATTTATTTCTCTATCTTAAAAATTATTACTTTTTGTTGAAAATAAATATGATGCTAATCATTTAAAAAAGTTTTTTTTTTTATTGAAAGATCAAAATTCAGTTACCAAAGTTAATATAATGTATTCAGGAAATTTTTTAATATATATATAATCTATTTTTTTTTAATTAAAGTAAATTGTTAGCAGAGACTGCAACGTTCTTTAAACTCGCGATGCTCAAAAGAGCTTCTATTTCTTTCGATCGGGGGCAGCCCATTTTCTGTCTTGTACTCCGATTTGAGACCATGCAGTCTATTAAAGATTCTGGTTGTTTTCTGATCTTTCTTCGACAATCTCGAGCAATAAATATTTTACAAATAACATCAAAGTTAAAAACAGTTAAAATACTACTTTTCCTGAAAATAATTTTTGGGGGAATGACAGGAAATTAGATATCATATAAAACTTTCTTCAAAGTGAGCGACTTACGACTTCAATCAAATATTTGTTCCAAAGCACTTATCCATTATGGCTGTAAGTACTCGTGAGTATTTAGGATATTTTTATATTTATTAAATAAATTTCGAAACAAAAATTTTTCCCGTCAGTTCAAAACGGATGAATTATGGATGGAGAGGCATTTTACCTTTTAACATGATCATAATATCTCCTGATAATATCGCCGATTTTGTCGCCTTCTACCGGCAATCAGTAGATCTAATAACTTTCTTTTTGTGTAACCGCCAATTTTTTTGTGTATTTGAGTCGTCTGGTTGTATTCCTCGTTTTTCTAAATATTTTACTTCAGCAAGTGCCTGAATAATTTTTTGTTCATGTTCATCCAATATCGTCTTTAATTACGATATGCGGACCACCGATCCTTAATACAACAGGTCTTGTGTATAGAAGTTATACGAAGGTTACCTATATACATGATACTCACTTTTTTTTATTTACAGATTTCGTCATATTTTTATTTTAATTTAATTTGTAACAAATAAAATTTTTTAAATATTTTTTATGTAAATAAAATTATTTATTTATATTTAAGTTTCGACATTATTAATTGGATTAAAAACATCAATGGGATATATATTTAAAATCGTATTATACAAATTTGGCTCTGTATATCATCGTTCTGAATTTCGTTTTTTATTTTTGTGTTTTAAATGTTTGATTTCGATTAAAAAAAAATTGTAGACGAACATATAGACAGCAATCTATACTGAATTTTGAAAATTTAGTATCTGAATAAATCTTCAAACAACGAAATATAAATCGTCTTAAATTTTATAGCAAATGTATCGTCGAATATGTCATATTATAATATTTATAATGTGATATATGAATATTATTTTTTTAATATTCACCGGATATATTAAGCAACTTTATACAGGAAAACTTTTGCTAGGTGGCCAGTTTACGGTGGTTAAAATTATGGCCACCAGACACAATTAGCTACAGATTTCTTTATTAAACGCCAAAGTTTAATATACAAAGTTTATGACATAATTTCACAAAACTTCACCAACACACTTGATGACTGCCAATATACAAAGTTTATGACATAATTTCACATTGTTAATTAAATCTAAGGAAAGAAATCACTAATTAATGTCTGTTTTCGAGATTTTTCAGTTTAGAATGCTCAGCTGATAGGAGATCTAAAGCCCATCTGGGATTTCCGATCAAAACACGATTTGTTGGCCACCTAGTGATGTTGTACGCAAGGTGCCGAAATTAAATATCACTGGGCCATAGAACACAGATGGCCATTTTACATAGTTTAAAAATCCCGCAATATGCTTGGGCGGATATTAAGGTATTCACGGCTTGCAATTTGGCCACCTAGCTCAGGTACAAATAAATCACCTAGCTTAGGTACAAAAATAACATAGGTCAGGTTGCCACCAGCACAGGATTTCCCGTGTTATTTTTAGCATGAAAATTATTTTTAACTTTAATAAGACTTTCCATTATGTTACCTATATATTCTATTACAATTAGAATAATTTGATTGCTTTCAAAATCGAATTAGTTAATTAAGATCAATGAATCAATCACATGACCTTCTTCCAATAATCGATTTTATTCCTTTTAGGAATTTTAAAATTATCAAATTCGTATTTATTGAATATGATCAAAATCGAATCAAAATTATTGATGTATTTAACAATTATTTTCTCTTAAATACATATAAAATTTTTCTTTTTCCATATACTGAAATTTCTATTTTCTGATTTTTATTTATTTTTATTTGTATAGCTCGCTGTTGTTGGTGATGACTGAATACAATTAGTTTTTAACTATCTCCTTAAATATATCTAAATTTTCTTTAGAACAACATGTTTTATTTATATTATCATCATTTTCCCCGTCCTTCTCTTCAATAATTTTTGGTGAATATGGCGAATGTCCTACAATGTCACGGTTGTCACCAATATCTTCATCAAAATCAAGTCCACCTTCATTGACTATATCTTACGATAATTCTTCAAGTATTTAATCACTAAGAAAATTTCTAATATCTATATTGAAAGTAACAAAAATGCGTGATGTATCATGTCTGATACACAAATTTTAAACATATAATTCTTATAAAAATTATTTGTAAGTTTATTTTTCATATATGTTACCGTTGAAAACATATCTGAATTCTAAATCGGTGAGGAAAAAATGACTCTTAGTTATTTTTATTATTATTAACTGTTTTGAATAACTTCCATCATAACAAACTGCCCAACATTTCAAACTTCTTAAAACAATCAACGCGTTAGTGACGTATATGAAATTCTAATACAAGAGCGCCCCTATGAGTATGCCGCAGAACTAACTAGAACACGTGCAAGGTTGACTCTTGATGATGATGTCGAAAATTCGCAAATGTGCTGTGGCGCCAATTTTTAACATAGAAAGTATAGGGAGTTGATCATCTGTATATATCTAATCTGTGACGTGCAAGGTTGACTGTTGATGATGATGTCGAAAATTCGCAAATGTGCTGTGAAAAATTGTGATTCAACAAAGATTAAAGGCTGGATTCTGCTTTTCGCGGAATTACTAAATATGATACCATTCGATAGATATCATCAAACTGGTCAAAAATTATAATAGAATCATGGACAAAAGCGGCACCGATTAGATATTTCGAAAAATTTACCTCAGAATTCGTAAAAGAACCATGTACCGCTGCCGCATTGAACGAGAAGTAAAATGTCACGTGACCATCATCACAATGACTAAAACCTGCTATGGTTTTACCCTTTTTTTAAAAAATCGTGATGACGAAAACTTGCTATGGTTTTACACCTTGTTTTAAAAGGACCATCATCGTAATGACGAAAACCTGATATGGTTTTACACCTTGTTTTAAAAGCCAAAAATACACCAGGGAATTATTCTTACGATTATGTGGGTTATGATTTTATGCTGAAATCCATAAATTACTTATGCAATTTATGGTATTATATTTTATATATTAATGTATATTTGCATCAAGATACATAATTACATCATCTTGAAAATGTTCTTGCCAAGGAGTTTGAATGTAATTCTTGCGCGACACCTTCAAGATGTATTACAGTAAACTCCCGTATAACGTGCTCTTCTATAACACGAATTCATGTAATTTTACATCTTGAAAGTAATCTATCTGACATTGTCCCATTCAACTGGCGTCCGCGCACAGGTATCGATACTTCGTTGTGATAAATACTTTTTCATATAGGTATTTATCGGTTCTTCGCGATTGATTTATATACCGATTTACTACTAGTAATATGACTGAAAACGATTGATTTATATACCAATACTACTAGTAATATGAAAAAAAATATTATGCAAAAATCTCGGATTCCGTGAAATGCAGAATCTTGCCAGATTAAAAATGGGAAATCACTTTTCCAATTTCCAAAAGATATAAAAAAGTAAGTTAGTTATTTTAGCTTTATCAATATTAAAATTATAATTAGGCCTAATCGTAAAAATTGAAATTAAGCCTATAATTAGATTGTGATTGATGCGCTGTATTCATATTTTGATTTTGATGTTTTTTTTAATTAATTAGCAATATAAAATACCAAAATATATTTCATATATATTATTAGTTAATTATTTTTTTTTATTTAGACAACGTGTATGGTTGCAGCATCTGAGTTTAATATAGTGTATTTGAAGAGTTATAATTGTAAGAAAGTTTGAAGTTTTTTTTAATTAATTAGCAATATAAAATACCAAAATATATTTCATGTATATTAATAGTTAATTATTTTGTTTTATTTAGACAACGTGTATGGTTGCAGCATCTGAGTTTAATATACTGTATTTGAAGAAAATTATAATTGTAAGAAACTAAAATGGAAAAGTGTTTGTAGCAATCTAGCATTGTAATTCATTATATTGTATATAAAATATATCATCTGTATTTTAAAAATATTAATTAAAAATCTTATGAACTTGATTGTTTATCAAAATATATTGTTTTAGTAATATATTCAGTATTTAATAATAATTCAATAATAATTAATATTCTTAAATATAATTAAACAAGAAATTTTGTATTCGTGAATTACTAATATAATAAAAGCAATAATTGTTTAATGTTCGATCTTTATAAACAAATTTCCTTAAGAAATGCCCGATACAAAGATCGCTTGGTGGTCAGCTTTTCTGCATTGACCGTAATTCGTAGACGTGCTCATAGAGGCGCTGTAAGCAAAAAGCATTTCAAAGAGAGTTGGTAGTGTAGATCTTTGAATAAACTTTTCATGGAATAATTGTCATCAAATTAAAAAAAACACTAAAAATATTTAACATTAAAGTATTTATAGTGTTTCCTGCCTTAGAGCTGTTTATTATTAATTGGATGACAATATACCTACTTTCTGGAATGAATCTTCATCAGTAATGTCATATACAAGAATAGCTCCATTACTATCTCTGTAATATATAGGACCTAAAGCATGAAATCTTTCTTGACCTGCTGTATCCTGAAAAACAAATGGAAAAATTTTTATAAAAAAATTTAATGAAGTAAATTTTCATTAGTTCAATGAATATAAAATTTTAAAATTTATTACATACCCAAATGGCTAAGTCTACACGTTTTCCTGCAATATTAAGCTTCTTATTGAGAAAAGATGCCTAAAAAATTTAATTTAATATAGAAATTAATTCTGTCATCTTATGAATGCATTTTAATTACAGTTATTCTATCTGACTAATCTTAAAAACAAAAAAAAAATTGCTTCACAGAACTGTTAGTTTTATAATTTACAAAAAAAAAAAAAAAAAAATTGCTTCACAGAACTGTTAGTTTTATAATTTACAATTTTTTCAAATATTTCCTTCTTTTCATTATTCTCTTAATATCTGTCTTCAGAATAAATAAGAATATAGGTTTTAATTATTTTTGATAAGTTATTACATTCAGATTTATTTTATTCTTTAAAAAAATTTAATATATATACTGTATAATATTAATCTTGTATATATTTTGAATTGTATATTTGTTTTGTTTTTGTGTCAAGTAATTTCCTAAACAGTAAAAGCTATAACTCCCAAACTCAGTACAGTATTTTATCTAACTTAAATAACTGATCTATTCAATGATTTTTAGAATAATACAAAATATCCACAGAGTTCAATAATTTAGTCAATAGATGGCATTGTGTATCAAAAGTATTCAGCCTGGAATGTTTAATATCTAACTTAAATAACTGATCTATTCAATGATTTTTAGAATAATACAAAATATCCACAGAATTCAATAATTTAGTCAATAGATGGCCTTGTGTATCAAAAGTATTCAGCCTGGAATGTTTACTTTCCCTGTTGACACACAGCACCATCTGTTAATTAAGTACTTAAACTTTGTGGACTTTTGCATTATTCAGTTTTCTTAGAAAGCTTATTCTAAAACAATCAATGGATTTAAATCAAATTATCAGGATTGAATATGTTAAAGCACGGATTCCCAAAGTTTTGCCTATGTGGGCCAAATTATAAATTCCAATATATTTGGCAGGCCAAAAAAAAGTGTTATGGAAAAATATGTTCAAATCAATAAAAAGTTAGCACAAGAGAAAGATTTATACTAATTTTATAGCATAATCATTCTTTATTTTAAACAATAAATAAAGAATGATTATGTTGAAGATTTATACTAATTTTATAGCATAATCATTCTTTATTTTAAACAATAAATAAAGAATGAAAAAAATTAAAATAAAAATTAAAATTAAATTACTTTTTTATTACAAACTGTTTAAAATAACACATTTCAAAAATAATTAAACAAAAATAACTAAATAATTTCAAATAAAAAAAGAAAAAATGATAAATTCATCAGTCTGAAGTGTGGCTTGTGCAGCAGTTGTTTTCTTTTAATATCATCATTGAGCCTTGATTCTAAGTCAGTTGAATGTATTCTTAACACCGCTTATAAATGTTCATCAGTTATTTTTGGTATCAATTTGGATCTATTAATACTCACGAATGAGAAAGTTTTTCACATACCGGTATATGGGCAAAAACTTTCTCAATACATATTTGGAAGCGCTTATAAATGTACTTTTTTACTGAACAATTTTTAATTATACGATAAAATTTATTTATTTTTTTTGTAAAAATGTAAATTATCTCTATAAATTCAAGATCATGGATGATTTGATATTGCAGGCCAAACTTTGGGAACCCCTGCTAAAGTTCAGTGGTTATAGCTTCTACCATTTAGGAGATTGCTGGACATACAAATAATCCAAAATATAAGATAAAATTTAAATGAATGATGCAGAGCACAACTTTAAGTGAAAAACCTAATTTATTATAAATTAAAGTACTTTCAGCTTTAATAAGCTACCTTCAATAAGTTTACAAAAGACTGTTAGCATGGAATGTCAATTTAATCATCAGAAAGCATGAGCATAGAATATTTACAGATTATTAATAATATTAGAACAATACTTATATAGCCAGAGCCAGCGAGAAAACTTTTTGGGCCCATAACAAGTCTGTCCCAGGGCCCCACTTAAAAAGTACAATATTTTGCCATTTGAGTTTTACATTTTTCTATTAAAACTTGAAATGGCAAACTAGAAATTCTGGATTTTGAATAAGACATGTTCAGCATTTCGAGTTCGGCCTAGGAAATACTAGAACTAGGGTTTATACAAAAACCGGTTTTCGAATTCCAGAATTTCAAAAAAAAAATTAAACCGGTTTTTGAATTTTTCAAAAAAAATAAAAAAATAAAAATAATAATGAGAATAGTAAAAAATATTTACATTTATTTTAAAATTTTCCAATTTATTTATATATTTATGGAACTACAAAAAAATATAACAAAATATACAGCAACATACCAAATAATAATA
>AYEL01060359.1:0-15349 GCA_000484575.1 Olivierus martensii | reverse complement strand
TCAGCTCGTCATAGTGGCTATTCCAGTCATATATAGGTAGTAAGTAGCAAGCACACTTACATTTCATATTTATTCTAAAAAAATAAAGCAAATTAAAAATTTTTTATTAACAATTACAATCCGGACTATAGTGAAACCCGGACTATGCGAGGTATTGCTGTATAACATTGTTCTAATATTACAGAGCACATCACAGGCTGGCCAACACCCATGATAGTACAATCCGGACTATAGTGAAACCCGGACTATGCGAGGTATTGCTGTATAACATTGTTCTATTATTACAGAGCACATCACAGGCTGGCCAACACCCATGATGGGGTCAACTAGATGGTTGAAGGATGGGGTTCAATGGGCCAGAGCTGAACTCCTCCTGAAAAACTGGAGGTGTGGGACCTGGATTTGAACCTAAATCTTCCAGGGTGGTAAGCCACAGCTTTACCATGCAGCTATTTGGCCGACTATTGCACTATCAGATTAATATCTTTTTTCAGTCACAACAAAATTCTCTAAAAAGAAACACCTGGATTTGAACCTAAATCTTCCAGGGTGGTAAGCCACAGCTTTACCATGCAGCTATTCGGCCGACTATTGCACTATCAGATTAATATCTTTTTCAGTCACAACAAAATTCTCTAAAAAGAAACTTTGAGAATATTGAAGAAGTCAAAAACCACTTAAAAACATATTTTCAGTCAAAACTGCCAAAATTTTTCAAAAGACAGCATTATGAAACTTCCAATTCAATGGGAAAATGTTGTAAGTTAAAATGGAAATTATTATCAGTTTTGAACGTTATATGTTATTATTATTAGTTATTATTATGGAAATTATTTTATAGAATAAAGGTATCTTTAAATTTAAAAATTTTGTTTTGTTTACTTGTAAAAATATCACAAACTTTCATAGAAAATGTTCAATACAATAGTTCAGATAATAAACCTTGTAAAAACAGGTTATTAAACCTAAGTGCATGGCACTGAATTGTGTGGATTATATGGATTTTCAGCTTAGCTAATTCTTAGGAAAATAAGATGAGAGTATTCAAGTAAATATCTAATGATTAGCTAAAGTTGGATAATAAAGGGAAAGATAACCAAGGTTTCATAGTATAGATATTCTCTAAGGTTTTTAAGCAAGTTGAATTTTGCAGAAGTTGGAAAAATAAATTTTTTAACAAAAAACTCTAAAGCAAAAACTACTGGAGCTAATAGATTACTGTGATTGCATCTATATCATATTATGGTGCCATACTGTTCTCTGACTGAAAGGAGACAATATCATGGGGAACAATATCATACCAGTAGTAAAATCAATAAGCAATATACCAAATCTAAATAAATTTTAAGTAAAATGAACTTTTAATTGTTATAACAACTTGTTAAATAAATTTTAAGTAAAATGAACTTTTAATTGTTATAACAAACTTAAGACTTGTAATTACAATAAATTTTTATATTCCACATCTCAGAAAAAATTTTTTTTTTTTAATTTTGTCAAACTTTTCATATAAGTTTGGATTCCCCAAGATTGGATATATATACATTGGAGAATACCTGTATACTATTAACAATTGAAATATGCTGATCAACAATTGAAATATGCTGTTCAACAATTCAAATATGCCATTTTTAAAGAGATATCTAAAAATCAGCAAATTTATCAGCATTCAAATTTTTTTTGAAATGATTCTAAAACTGTATTCTAATGTTTATATTGCTTTGTAATGATTGCTAAAAAGGACCCAGAGGGTTGAAAGCACTTCAATAAAAATTATTTAAAGTTAAAAAGAAAAATCTAAAGTTTTTATTTCTGTATTATCCTGCTCTTTGTGCTAATTTTTGATCAAATACTTGTATACATTTTAAAAATTATTATTATTATTGAAGAAACTACAGGAATACCTTGTATAGCACGGTTAATTGGTTCCAAGAAGCATCCACATTATGCAAAACAGAGTTTTTGAGGTCTATTTATAATGAATTTCAATTTAATTTTTTTACAAAGATTTAGGATAACAAAAATGTTTAAAAATGAAAAAAATATTCATTTTAATAAAAATAAATATTTTTATTAAATAACAAAGAAAATCATTTTAAACTAATGTAAAAGTTGTAGAAAACAAAACAAATATTGTTTCAATTTTAGCTAAATTTAATTTTTACTAAAGTATCAATAATCTCTTTTAGTTGAACCAACTGATTCATTGAATTCTTATGTGTTTAATTTTTACTAAAGTATCAATAATCTCTTTTAGTTGAACCAACTGATTCATTGAATTCTCATGTGCTATTTTAGCAAACGAAGTGTTATTCTCATGACATTTTATAATTTCAAATTTCTCCTCTAATGTCAATCACTTGAATTTTTTATTATTCCAATGACACTGTCTTCTTTGTTTTGTCTCTCTTCACCCATATTTAAATAATAAAAGAATATTAGATACTAATATTAACATAAATAGTAAAATTCCAAGTGGAAAGTGTGTGTCTATGTGAGAGCTAATCCAAAAACTACTGCATAAATATGGCTCTTGACAGTCACCTATGGCACGTGGGGAGTTGCCAATATTGTGTGTGTGTATAATAAAAAACCACATTAGACCAAAACCCACCTTGTTCAAAACTGCACTACACAAGATATTCCTGTAATTTCTTTTTTTAAATACAGTATTTTCATAACTTACTTTCATAGAATAGATTATATAAACTTAGTAAAATAAAATTTTTACTAAGTTTATATAATCTATTCTATTCTTGAAAATTTCAAATTCTAAATATTTAAATATAAGTTTAATTTCAGAAACATGAAAACTATATGTTGTTATATAAATACTCAGATAAAACTAGTTAGCTCATATAACAAAGAAAAGATACATTCTGCATTATATGAATCAATGTTATATAGGCCACATAGGCTATGCATGAATCAAGTAATCAAAAATATAAACATTAATTGCAATAAATGGTAAATGTCATAAGTATGGCATTTCAAACATATGCCTAGCTATAAAATGCAATACTAGTAGATTAGCAGCAGACGTTTTATTGTCTGTTACTAATGGGGAAAACCAAAATGGTGGACCACACAACAGAAAAAATACCTAATGGCTACCATGATTTCATCAGATAATTATGTAAATAACTCTTATTTATAATATTTAATTTTTTATTAAAATAATTGCTTTACAAATAAAATGAAAAAGATTTCACACAATAGTTCCAATAAGTGTGTGAAAGTATCAAATTTATCTATTGCATTAAATGAACACTATCACAATTTTCATTGCATTATACAAATCTGTATTACATGAGTAAAGTGTTATGCAAAATTTACTGTATATGTAAATTGGAATCAATTATAATTTTTTTGTTATTTATTTATGTTCAGAAATAGCGCATTATTTCAATACTTTAAAAGTTATCAAATGTTTCATTTTTGATTGCTTATTGTTAATATTAATTATTACATTTGTGTATTAATTGTATTAGGTATTCAGTTATAGTGATGTCCTTAAAATGCTGAACTATATACATATAAGCAGTGACAGAACTAAGAAAAAACTTTTGTTGGTTGGTTAGGTATAACCCTTTCACTGACGACTACTTTTTTAAATTAAGTCTAATTAATATGCAAAAAAAAGTGTGAAATCTTCCTTAATTTTCATTGGAATCTTTTGAAATTTTCAATATTTATTGCATTTTATTTTTTCATAACTATTTGTTAAGCATATGAAATTGACAAAAAAATAATTTTTATATGAATTTTTAGCCATTCAATGAAATAGTTGATATTTTTAGATAATGTCAAATCCTCTCAATAAAATAAGCCATGAATGAAAAATTCAGACAAAATTTTCAGAAATTATTTATAAAAAACCATGAGTTATGCAATTTCTATTGAATGAAGTTGTGTCAATTATTAAAAAATTATACAAATTCATTGAAATATCATTTTTATTAATATTTGATATTTATTAACTTGTTCTTATTTCATTTAAACAATTTTTAGCAGTACTTTTTATAAATTTTTTTATTTACACTTGGTCATCGACTTACGACAGACTTCCGTTATGACTGACAGGTCGAAGTCGATCTGGTTGTATGTTGGCCATATATTTATTAACAATATTTTTTAACCTTTCTAATCTTTTTATCATCTTTATAATTTATTTTTATAATTTTTTAATAGTAGAGGAAACTAGAAATACACTGCTTTCTCACTATTTTTAAGTTCGTAAAAATCATAAATAGCACACGAAGCAGTATGTACGTATAAAACCTTTAATATACAAAAACATTTTCGATAAAATACGTATACTCTTCAGTTGAAATAGCACACGAAGCAGTATGTACGTATAAAACCTTTAATATACAAAAACGTTTTCGATAGAATACGTATACTCTTCAGTTAGAAGAGGATACGTATTGTATCGAAAACGTTTTTGTATATTAAAGGTTTTATACGTACATACTGCTTCATGTGCTATTTATGGTTTTTATGAACATAATTTTTTAAATTTACTGAAATTAAATTTTAAATTTAATTTTAATTTCAGTAGAATTTTAATTAATGCACCACATGCAACAAATGCTTGAAAGCAACTGAATATATGAGAGAGAGAGAGGGCACTGCCGGCATGTGCGGGAGACCTGTGTTACCAGATACAGTCTCACACATGCTCCCATAGTTAAATCAGACAACTGCGTGTACGATATTATTAATTTATTTATAATTTATTTTTTTTTGTGGTCATAAGTGCGGATAGTCGTAAGTCAACAACCTAGTGTATATGGAAAAATCTAGCACATGAAAATGACTTCATCTAGTACATAAACAGCTATAATATATTTTATGTTCCTCTAACTGGATCACGGATGATTTATAGTAGCACTGCATCCAATACTATAGGCTGTGTGCAAAATAGGCTTGCCTGCAATTTCCCAGGAAGTAAGACTGTATACTGCTGCAAAGCAGTATAAGTTCTACACCTCTTTAAATGGCCTAAGGATTTCATTTTTTGAATTTTCTCCTAAATTTTGGCAAAATTGAAACAAAAAAAATGAATAATTAAGATATATTTTAGTTTATTTTAACAGAATTAACCAATATTTTCTTACTATCAACAATAATAATATTTAATTTTCAGTATTTTATAGCTCATTTTATGAAAAATTCAATTTTTCTAAAAATTTCAAAAATATCCTTTATCAAATCATATATGAATGGAGTAATTTTAATAGATTAGACTATAAACTGTCAGGATGGGATAAAAAAAAATCCAAATTCTGTTAAGCTGTTCAAATATAAACAATGTTTATTTACATGTAATTAAAAAAAAATATTTTGGCAACTGGAAATAATTTAGGAATTGTCAAAAGGACATATTTGCAATGAATGAATAAAAAAAAAAATGATTTGCAAAAGCTGGATTAATAAAATATGTCATTTTTATTGTTTTTTGTTCTACTTCCTTGATGTCTATACATGTCAACAGCAATGAACAGGTTAATGGCACAAGAGCCTAGCAGACTAAGCTGTACCATATATTTGTGTAAAAATTTAAAAAAGGCATAATTAACAATATGAAATAAAAAATAATTAATAAAATAACAGGTAACTTATAGTTTTAACAAAAGCAAAATCAACAACAACCACCATGAATAAATCAAACAAAACCAAGATAAGCTGAAAAGAAACTATTAAATAGGATAGATAACTGTAAATAACGTATGTCAAATAAAAACAAGAAACAACACAGAAAAGAATAAACTATCAAAAATACAAATGACAATAAATATACTACATGGTGTAAAGGACAAATAAAACATTAAATATGATGCAAAACACAAGTACAGGTAATCCTTGTATAACACAGTTTACTACAATATGGTTTCGCTCTAACACAATTAGAAAATTGTAGAAACCCTCATATAATACAATATTTCTACAACTCGATTTTTACTTAACACATTTAGAAAATTACATTTATTCTCCCTACAAAACAAAACATTTTCATTAATTTTGTTTAAATCCACACTATGGACACAACACCACACAAAATTCAATCATTGGGAAATACTTTGCTAAAATTAGTCATAAGTGCAATTTTGCTAGTTTGCAGTGAGAATGACAATATGCAGTCTATTTTCAATTTGAAATTGTGTTAACTGAATTAATTTTATCATTGAGTATCAAATGTTTGGTTCTTGGATAAAAAGTAAGTTTTTATTCTTCAATAGAGGAATGTGAAATAGAAAAAAGAACTTTTTTATTCATAAATTTTTTTGGGTATGTGTAAAGGAATGATTTTTTTTGCATTTAAAGTTTGGGTATCTTTTGCTCTCTTATAATCTGTAATTTAATCTGCTACAAAACAAACTTCAAAAAGTGATGTTGATATTATTAAAAAGAAAAAATGTTCTTGTTTTAACTGAACGGTGACAAGGAAGATATAATTATTAAATGAACGTTGCATAGGCTGTATACTTTTTATTTCTTTTTGTTTTACATATATTGTTTTATTGGTCTTATGTATATATATTTTCTTTCTTTTGTGTTTTGAGTTATTAATATTCTTAATAAAAATTAAGTTTCTTATGTGAAATTAAAGAAAGTTATTTGTTTTTAGTTGGTTTTGGAATGTAACACCCTTTTTTGTATTGGCTCCAGATCTCATATAATACAGTTTTACACAACACCAGTATATTTTAGGAACCTATCTGTCATGTTATATGGAGGTTACCTGTACTATATCTGACAAAAAGGTAAAAATGCCAGAACTATCAAAATCATCATCAGTAAGGGCATTAAGGTTAAATGGATAATTGAAATGTCATAACCATTTGACATCAATATATATACAATTGATTAAAATATGCTTCATATGGAAGGCACAATCATAATGATCACAAACAGACTGGTCCTCCCCATCAAGAGATGACAATGCATAAGTCAACTGTGCTCAATACAAAGCCTAGCAATGACGTCTTCCTCTCTCCTTCTCAATGTAATTGCTAGAATCCCAATACTTGCCAAGAACTCAACAAAGGTTTGACTTTGTGAAGCTTATTGTTGAGTTCTATATCCTACATATTCTGCCATAAGAACAATAGCTTCTGCTTTATAATGGGCTTTAAATCATTAAAAGGGACTAACAAGAGAAGAGAGTCAATGAGGATGGTCGACTTGACAGCAATGTTGGCCAGTTTTATTCCCTTTAATTCCTACATCCCAGGACCCAACAAAATTTGATAGTAAATCTCCGAGATGATAAATGGGACAGAAGTTTCCAAACAGTTGAAATGAGTGGATGTGGAAAGAACTTCCTTGAGATAAGTGCCTAAAATGTACTCAGTGAGTCTGAATAGATAATGCTGTGGTAGTGGCCTTTAGTCTTGGTGTGTTTCAATACAAGATGGATAGCATGCATCTTTGCAGTGAAGACAGAGGAAACCAGAGATATCTGCTCCAACAAGATTGTTATTGCAGACTATGGCAAATCCCATATGACCAGTGGATTTAATCCCATCTATGAAAATTGAGAAAAACTCCATATACAAATGATGGTAGTCTGTAAAGAAAACATTTTTATAAGGAAACAATTATATACTATATATGTAACTGCCTCCTTATGGAAATTATAGCATATATTACACAATACAATAGATTTGGTACCTTTAACAGTGTTCATATTAGTCAAGTTATTTCTAATCAATTTATTTGAAGGCAAGGCACTTGAAGCAAATTTTCCATTTGTATTTGGCAAGGTCATTGAATCAAGTTGTCTGCACCAAAATGTCAACTGGAATAGTGCATATAGGAGTTTTGTTAACTCTGAGTCTAGTTTTGAGTGAATTATTAATAATTTGTGAAAGTCAACATATGAGAAATGATTTGGATAAAAAAAATGGTTTAGTAAGAGAAATTGCTTTAATGCATCTTCAATGCTTAAGAGAATTGGCTTTAGAAGATCAAGAAGCTTATAAAAAAATTACCTAACACTAACTATGGAGAAATTTGATAAGTTGCTTAGTATAACTGTATCTAAAATACAAAAACAGTCAACTTTGTTTACCGAAAAAATATCAGCTAGAATTAAATTTAAAATCAAATTATATTATTTGGTTAGCAGAGAGAAATTCTAGACATTTATAAAAAGCCATTTAAATCACATATACCAATGGTGTTCAACCTTTTTTACTATGCAAGTTACTTTTCTATACTAAGTTATTCAGTGATCTACTTTCTTATATAGATCAGGTTTCCCCAACCTGATATATGATTATATACAACTATGCAATTAAATGCCTCACTCACTTCGGAGGACCCATTCTCCCAGCCCTAAAAACTTTACTTGTGTATTTAAAAATTTGTCACTTTTAATTATTTTAATACAAACAAATAAAACAAATATATTGGAATAAAATATTTATTTCTCTATTTTGGAAAAAAAAACTTTGAAAAAATAAAAGATTGATTACAAACCCATAAGTTTCAGGAAATGCTGACTGATTAAAAAAAAAAGTTGATGTGAAATTTGGCATTGTTTTTAGAGCTAGCAATATTTTCATAGTCATGTTGATATGAAGAAATGGACAACCATCCAAATGATCATTTATAATTTGGTTTCTTTATTTTTTTATGACATTTAACATTTGAAAAAGCAAATTCTGACAAATATGTCAAATCAAAACACAACAGAAGTTTTTGTGCAATATCAGTTAATATTGGACACTTTTCATGTGTATATTTCCAAATGATTAGAAAATTATTGATTAGATAATTTTGATGAAAATTAAACAAACAATAGCAATACACTTAAAGAGAATTAAAAAATAATAATATATCATTATTTTGTACATTTTCAGTTTTAATTAAATTTGTGAGGAGGAATAAACGAGATCAATGAAAAATTGCTCTGCGATCACCCAGTCGATCACAATCGATGGATTGAACACTGCTGATATATACAATACAGGATAATTAATTATGTAGCAGAAACTTTGTCTACTTCAAAATCAGAAAATTCAAAATTTTAAGATCCAATAAGCTAGTTTGGATTTTGTTTTATATTAATTTAGGATCTAGCTGTTAATTTAGAGAAGCTAGAATCCCTAGATATAGTTGTGCAATATGACCTGCAGCAGCCATTTTATATCCTCCTGGCTGATTGCTTGCCATATATCATTATAAAATTTTTGCAAGAAATACTTAACTTGCATTCATACAACCATATTAGGAAAGGAAAATGCATTTAGAAGTTTAAAAATATGCCAAAATTGTTTTAGCTAAGTAATTCTGTAAAAATCCAATAATAGTAATGCAGGTAAGTTATCTACTGCCCCTTACTTTGACACTTAACGCCATCTATTGATATTTATTGACAAAATATATAAAATCAATTTCTTATAATCAATACATGTCTGTAAATCTTCATGCCTAAATCCCCTAACAAACAAAATTTATTTCATAAAAATCCATTCAGTCATTCTCGAGTTATAAGCGTTCTCGAGTTATCTGAAATGCCTGAGAGCGTTTGCTCTCAGGCATTTCAGATTTATAATATACTAGCAGACCCATGCATTGCTCGGGCAGTTCATGGTTGCTAACAGAAGAGGAAAATGATTTACAGAAGGCATACAATAGGACAGTGATAGTCATCAGAGACAGTGCAAAGGAAATTGTAGAAATCCTGTCAAGAAAATATTAGTCAAAATATAAGAGCTGATCAAAAAGAGAAGGAAGATAAATATCAAATTTGCTACCAATTAGATAGAATATAAACAAATATGCAAAGTAATATAAAAGAAAATTAGAGAAGATATACAGAAATATAAATTCCTATTGAGAACAGCAAGAGCCATTAATCAACATGGAGAAATATAATGACAGATAAACTCCAATTAAATGCAGTCAAAGAAGATAATGAAGAACTTTTCACCAACTGAGACAAATATAATAGAAAAAGCGGAAACCTTCTATGAGGAATTATATAAACCAAGACATCAATTGAGGCAAACAAGACCAAGAGTAACAAATATAACAGACATCCCTGCAATGCTACTACAAGAAGTAGAGAAAGGAATTAAGAAAACAAAACACAGAAAAACCCAAGGAGAAGGCAACATCAATATTGAATTCTTGGAGGAGTACCAATATACAAATAACTCACCAGGATATTCTCCAACTACATATGAACAGGACAGATATCAGGTAGCTGGAAAAATGCAGTCATAGTGCCAATACATAAAAATAGAGAATAAGGAGAATCTGAGAAACTGCATGCTTATCAGATTCTGAGAAACAACAGGTTTTGAATATGTTGACAATATTATGATAAAAAAGCAGGCTGTAAGAAATGGCTACTCGGAGAGAATCATATCTAATTTATGGCAAAAGTTAAATAAGAGAAGGCTTGTGAAGAACAATGAATTTGCAAGCCACGGACGATAGACCAACTTATAGCATAGACATTAACGATATTACCTTAAAATTTAAGAAGAAATTAGAGAAAGCTACGGGCTATAGATTAACTTATAATAAAAGAAATACGTTATTTAATTTATTGAGAAATGACAAGGATAAACTTAATCCTAACCACATCCCGGGAGTATATGAAATACTGTTACTTGATAATGATACTAATCAAAATCTCAAATACGTAGGCTACACATGTAGGTCACTTAACAAGAGATTACCTGAACACACGAGAGATTTACAAAATAAAGCCGCTACAACAGCTCTAGCCAAAAAGGCCCTGGCAAACGACCTACAGGTGAAATGGAATGATGCTAAAGTGATTCACAAAGAGCATGATATTAAAAAAGGTAGAATAGCAGAATTGTTGACCATCTACAATAGGAGGAATGATTTAATTAAACCAATTAACAAGCTGGACCCAACTTCCATTAGTAATGCTTGGAAATGGTGTAGTGATAAGTTTTAATGGACATTGTTTATTTAGATTGAACTTTAGTTTAATTATTTTTGAAATAGAAAATGTTAAATCAATAGGAAGTGTTTATTATAATATTTATTGTACTAAATAATTTATTATTTTTGTTTATGTTACCTATATATTCATTTATTTTTTACTCTATAATTGTCGTTGCTATGACAACAAAAAAGAGTTTGTAATGTTAAGAATGTTTCTCTTGTCATTCTTTAGAATAAGTTTTTTAAAATTAATGTAGAGTTAGTAGCTGAAGAGGATTTTTAAATAAATCGAAAGCGCTTCTACACTTAGTCTTGTTTTTATTTTACTAATGAATGTGTTTCCTGCCTTAGTGCTGATATTTTTGCTTTTTTATGAACCATTTAGGCAGTGTATTGGATTTAATGTTTTTAATATTCATAGTATTCAGAAACATCCTCATAAGAAGATTGGAACAAGCACTGGATTCAAACCAAGAGAATAAGCTGGATTTTGAAAAGACTATTCAACACACCATCAACCAACTGCAGAGATGAAAATGAAAAATGCAAAGAATATAGTATCCAAAACTATATGGCATTCATAGACTATAAGAAAGCACTTGACTCAGAATCTACAGAGGCAATAACGGCATTAAGTAACCAAGGAATAGAAATAATTCTAAACTAGCCAAACTTCCCCCAGCGGTTTATTTTTGAATTAATTGCCAAATTAATAATTATTTTAAATTTACGCTACGGTGCCATCATCTGTCAGATTAATAATTATTAATTTAAAGATTGCGGTTTATTTTTGAATTAATTGCCAAATTAATAATTATTTTAAATTTACACTACGGTGCCATCATCTGTCAGATTAATAATTATTAATTTAAAGATGGCGCCGCCGCCTTAGCCTAAATTTAAATTAATAATTATTAATCCAACAGATGGTGGCACTGTAGCGTAAATTTAAAATAATTATTAATTTGGCAGTTAATTCAAAAATAAACCGCTGGGGGAAGTTTGGCTAGTTTAGAATTATTTGAATCGCGTAAATCCCCTAGTAAAATGAAGATTACGATTAGTTATCTGACTTGAGCCAAGTCTGTCTGTCCAGATTTGCCATAGAGGGCCTGTGGCTAGGTCTAGCCCATCCAGGACCGCTGGTGTTGGCGTAAGTCCGATAATCTCTAAATTATATACATCCTGAAATTGAAAATCTGCCGAAGCCTTGGTAGTCTAGCTGGTAAGGCGTCGGGATGGTAACCAGAAGTCCCTGGTTCAATTCCAGTCCAAGGCAAATTTTTAATTTCGGGAAATTTGTAAAAATTAAAGTTCAATTATTAAATAATAAATGGTGCCACCTTGGCCTAAATTTTAAATTAATTATTATTAATCCGACAGATGGTGGCACTGTAGCGTAAATTTAAAATAATTATTAATTTGACAGTTAATTCAAAAATAAACCACTGGGGGTAGTTTGGCTAGTTTAGAATTATTTGAATCTTGTAAATCCCCTAGTAAAATGAAGATTATGACCAAGGAATAGACCACCAGTACATAAAACTATGGCATGTCATTTACAAAAAAGCAATAGCCATAATATAATTACACAAAGATAGTAGGAAAGTAAAAATCCAATAACGAGTTCATCAAGAAGACAGCATCTCACCTAAAAACTGTTCACAGCATGCCTAGAAGAAATATTTCAACAAATAAATGTATCAGAATGCAAAGGAATAAATATCAATAGAGAGTATCTGAGAGATCCACTTCAGATCTTTTCAGACGATATGGGTGAACTACAGAAAATGCTAAATGACCTTAAGACAGAAAGTGAGAAAATAGGACTACAAATGAACTACAAGAATACAATGTTCAACACAGAAGTAAATCCACAACTAATGATGCTAGAAGGACAAATAATTGAAAAGGTGGAAGAATAAAAAGTACTTAGGAAAGTAATCAATTCGGACAAAGAATTGGGATGGGAAGCATGCAGTCAATACAGCAACTTTTTAAGGAACAGTAGAATATCAATATGCCTCAAAAGGAAATTCTTCAATATGTACATACTATCAGTAATGATATATAGTTGCAATACATGGACTCTTACAAAGAAAATGGAACCGAAACTAGCAACAATCCAAAGAAGGTATGGAAAGATATTTATTAGGATTCACTAGAAGGGACTGCAAGATCAATTCCTGGCTAACAGAACAAATCAAAGGTAGATGTATAAGTGGTATTGGGCAGGCCACATAGCAAGATACACCAATAACTATTGGATAAAGAAAATTACAGAATGGTAACCAAGATAAGAAAAAGATATCCTGCCAGGCAATACAAATGATGGAGACATGATTATAAGAAAAATAATTGGTTCCCAGTGGATGCAGATTGCACACAATAGGTACATATGGAAACAAAAGAAAAAGGTGTATATTGGGTTGTCCGGAAAATTTGTGCGTTTTTTTTAGTTGTTAATTGGTGGCACTAGAGTACTAAAAACGTACAAGTTATTATTTAGTTTAGTTGTGATCTTGAAAGATGACACTGTAACCATCATAAAAATTTGTTTTGTCAGAATAAAGACAACAAACTATTGTTAGTTTTGTTTTCGCCATGAGTGCGATAGAATACATTTGTGCCACGTAATGTTATACGAGTTTAAAAAAGGGCTTTCATTATCTGTACGTACCTGTCAAAAGTGGTTTAAAAAATTTCTAGAAGGAAATTTAAGCCTGAAAGATGAGTCACATTCAGGACGACCTTCGATCGTCAATGACACGAACATTTCTGCACAGCTTGCAAGTAATCCTCGATTAACAACAATGGAGCTTGCTGAGATACTTAATATATCCAAAACAACCATCAATGAACCTAAAATCAATGGGATGGATCAGCAAGTACGATGTTTGGGTTCCCCATGAACTTTGAAAAAATCGGATGGATAGAGTTGCAGCATGCGTTTCTTTGCTGGGCTGTCTTAAGTTTGAGCTGTTTTTAGAAAGAATTGTGACTGGAGATGAAAAATGGATCCTATATGAATGTGGAGAGAAAAAAAACACTGGTCTCACTTTTAGACCAGTGTTTCATTATTGGCCTGCACTTCCAACACCACAGCCAAACATTCACCAACAAAAAAATTAGAAAGAATTGTGACTGGAGATGAAAAATGGATCCTATATGAATGTGGAGAGAAAAAAACACTGGTCTAACTTTTAGACCAGTGTTTCATTATTGGCCTGCACTTCCAAC
The DNA here is from genome assembly GCA_000484575.1 of Olivierus martensii. Taxonomy (NCBI): domain Eukaryota; kingdom Metazoa; phylum Arthropoda; class Arachnida; order Scorpiones; family Buthidae; genus Olivierus; species Olivierus martensii. The sequence goes on along the minus strand of AYEL01060359.1, from coordinate 1,171 downwards.
ACCAAAGCCAAACATTCACCAACAAAAAGGTCATACTCAGTGTTTGGTGGGATTTTAAAGGCATAATTTTTTACGAGCTGGTAAAAAACAAGGAAACTATCAATGCAGACAAATATTGTAGTCAACTGGACATTTTAAGAAAGGCAACTGTGGAAAAACGACCATCACTAGTGAACAGATAAGGCGTTATTTTCCTCCACGATAATGCTAGCCCGCATGTAGCAATGATGACACAACAGAAGTTAAAGGAGTTCGGGTGGGAAGTTCTCATTCACCCTTCATATTCGCCAGACATTGCACCGTCGGATTACTAACTTTTTTATCACTATAAAATTCTCTACAAGGGAAAAAATTTTATAAATATTGCTGAAGTCGAAAAACACTTAAAATTATTTTTTGAATCACAACCACCAAAATTTTTTAAAAATGGCATCAAAAAACTACTGACTCGATGGGAAAAGGTTGTAAATACAGATGGAAATTATTTTACTGAATAAAATATTCTTTAAATTGAAAATTTTGTTTTATTTGCTTATTAAAAAAAACGCACGAACTTTCTGGACAACCCAATATATCCAGCAGTGGATGAAATAGAAATGCTGATGATGATGAATAGCCCTACTTAGTCTTATCTTTTAGCTATCCCTAATGAATAATTTCACTTATATAATGACAATAATTTTAGATCAACATCTCTTTTAAATAATATTTATAAAGTTTGAAATCAAAAAAACAAAAAAAAATTATCCTTTGTAAAGTTTTTGGCTAAAAGTATAGCCATTTTCAGCAACATAATTAGTACAGAATCAAAGAAATAATTACAGTTAAGAATGCATGTTCTGAAGTTAACAAAGTTCAAATTATAAATTGTTCTTAGAACAAATTGACATGTGGCAGTTTGGCATTATAAAATTATATATTTACAGAAAAGTTTAAATAAACATATATTAATATACAGGGGTCATTCCATATAAAATCAGCAAAATTTAAACAAAGTGGTTGCTGCATGATTTTTGATTTTGATGAATTTTGGCATGTTGTTTATGTATATTCCCAAAGGCTCAAAAGTATTATTATTTACTTTAAAAAAAATTTAATTTCTGAGATATGTGAAAGAATATGTATGGAGGCAGACTAAAATTTGTATATTTTGTACTTTTTATAATCGCCT
>AYEL01060358.1:0-15143 GCA_000484575.1 Olivierus martensii | reverse complement strand
AGGCCACATTATTTTATTATATCTAATACCAACACTATGTATACTTACATATCTGTACCTTCTCTTTTTTAAATAAATACTATTATCATCAATTGTTTTTGTTTTGGCCCGTGGCCCACCATAAATTTTTCTATACGGCCCCCCTACAAAAAAAAGGTTGCCCACCCTTGATATAGAGAGATTTGTCTCTAAAAATGATGGAATGCTATTTGCTTATACATGTACAATGTGCTTATCACTATTCCAGTTGCAGATGCTTGTGCTGTACAGTCAATGGATAGCCAAAGCAATGGAACTTGGCAAAGTTGCCTCAATGCTGCAGATGACATCTAACCATAAGTGTAGGATTGACTGATATGCAATAGATCTTAAATGTTGAGTTAAAATGTTTGATAAGGCTGTAATCATAGAAATATGCATAAGATGTCTGTCCTCTTGTTCATTTATGTGACATTGAGATTCTTCATGTCTGCTAGTTCATTCATCCTCTAACCAATGATGCCATATTCTCATCACTGGGGCCATCTTCCATCCAATACAAGTACTGATGTTTTCAAAGGAAAATCTGCATTTCTGATATGCCACAATTCACTCACAATCAAAATCACAAACATCAGGTATGGCTGCCATGTTCTTTGATAAAGCATACTGGATCTATTCACAAGTTTCACTAGTTCTTTGTTATCTCTTCTTATATAACTTCCAGAGAGCTTTGCTGCCATATCTGATTTGCATATATGCTCTGCATGTAATCATTCACAAGTGGAGCACATAAAAAAGTGTTCATAACTTCTGCTATACTAGGAGATATCAAAAACAAACAAATACAGCACTATTTAGCAGAGTAAAAAAGAATTAAACGGTAACGTTTTCGATCCGTTCTAGGACCATCCTCAGCCGTTAGGTTTTAAAATCACAGTTAAAACCTAACAGCTGAGGATGGTCCTAGAACGGATCGAAAACATTACCGTTTAATTCTTTTTTACTCTGCTAAATAGTGCTGTATTTGTTTTGTTTTTGATATTACATAGCATTGTTTGTGTAATCTTGCTAAAAATTACTATTACCATAAATAAACATAAATTACATAAATATAGATTTCCCATAGATAGATATATCCTTTTTGGTAATTTTATGCCATTGATATTATGATCAATGTACTTCAATATGATTTTAATAAATTATTTTATATAATAATAGGTTTTAAATATGCTATTGGCATACATTAAAAATATCAAAACTAAATAAAAATTATTTGTCTCTACAATTAATATCATATGATAGGATTAATTGATGTAAAATTCTCTGATAATTTATTTTAATTGAAATTATTGATATAAAAAATGAATTAAAGCAAGGATATAAAAATGAAAAAATATTTTTTTAAATCAAATTTAAGTATTGTATTTTGATTTCTAATATAATTAAATTTTATAATAAAATTACAAAAACAATATTTTTAATCAGGTCATATCTATGTTTACATAATAGTTTGGAATTAAATCAGCAAATTCTTTACAAAAAAACAGTTTCCAGTCATGTACAGTGGGTGATCGGTTAACGAACATAATCGGTTCCAAGACAATGTTTGTTATCCAATCATCGATTTACCATCAGTTTTTATGGGAATTTGATTTAATTCATTCTAGAAACCCCCAAAAAAATAAATAAATAAATTATATAATTTCTTACTATGTTTATTTATATGTAATAACAATAATATACACATATGTAGAATTGCATTTTCATCTATTATGTTTATTTTCCGTTAAAAAATGTGTCCAATGTCGATTGCCTTCTCTCTTTTTCAGAACCAATAAAGAATCTGTCTAATATCGATTGCTTTTCTCTCTCCTTCAGGATATTTCGGAAGTGATTAATAGTATTGTCGTGGTAGAGATCCCCAAGCCTATTGACCTCAACCTGGTATAGTGCCATTCTAAGACTAAAAAATTTGTAAAATCTCTCTGGGTAGAGATCCCCAAGCCTGTTGACCTCAACCTGGTATGGGTGCCATTCTAACAAGATCCCCAAGCCTATTGACCTCAACCTGGTATGGGTGCCATTCTAACTTCTCTTCAGAAATTTTCGAAAGTGATTAATAGCATTGTCTTGGTAGAGATCTCCACCTATTGACCTCAACCTAGTATGGGTGCCATTCTAAGACCAAAAAATTCTAAAGTGATTAATAGCATTGTCATGATTAAGATCCCCAAGCCTATTGCTTAACCTGGTATGGGTGCCATTCTAACACCAAAATATTGTAAAATCTATTGCTTATCTTCTTTAATAATTCTTTGATTTGTTTTAAGTTGTCTCCGAGTTCATTTTAATCAGGAAAAACCACTGTTCTCCCATTCTTACCCAAAAGTCCACGAATATGCAAGGCCTAAGCCTATCATTCAGTTAGGTTGGTTAAGCCACCATATCCTCATGAGATATTTTTATCTGGCGGTGGCCACTTATAGAGTTCATCACAGGCTGGCCAACATCCATGATGGGGTCAACCGGATGATTGAAGGATGAGGTTCAGTAGGCTGGGCCCAGACCCTCCCCTCCTGAAAAATTGGAGGACTGGGACCCAGAGCCTCCAGGATGGTAAGCCAAAGCTTTACCATGCGGCCATCCGGCCGACTTGTCGATCCTCCAGGATGGTAAGCCACAGCTTTACCATGCGGCCATCCGGCCGACTTGTCATTCCATCAGTCTGCGTGTCCCACAGTTTATTCTGTGACATGTTCATTAACCGAACATGTGTTCATTATCCGAACATAAAAATCTTTCACAAAAGTATTCGTTATCTGATTTGTTTGTTATCCGAACTGTTTGTTAACCGATCACCCACTGTATAAATTTATTGAGATAATCATTAAATAAAATTGTCGAATTCAAAAATTAAAATACCATTAGAGCAGGGGTGGGCAAAAGCCAGCCCATGAAAACATCTTGTATGGCCCACCACATAAATTAGAACACATTACAGTTTCAAGCCCACATGCATAAAATTCTAATCAAAAAGAAAAAATAATGGATACTCTGTACAGAATATATGTACATTAGCGAGATTACTTCAAATTTTGATGATGTAATTAACCATGAACATAGTAAATTTCATCATTTGCATTAAGTTGTAAATTTGTTTTTACAAAATTAATTACATAGGTGTCTAATATTTTCTAATATTCTGATGTAATAAGTTGCTAGCAATCAATCTATTGAATGAAATACTTGTTTTTAAAGAAAATTGTCTGAATTTATTAATTCGTCGGACGAATTATTTTCTAATGTTTCTTAATGAAAAAATAATTTATATGGATGATTTTGAACTCTTTGTATACAAACAAAAACTAAAAAAGTAACACAAGAAAAGTATATATTTTAAAATAATATTCTTTGTGTTAGTACCACAAAAGTGGCTATTGGTATTAGTGAGATTGACAAGAACATGTACAAGAAAAGTATATATTTTAAAATAATATTCTTTGTGTTAGTACCACAAAAGTGGCTATTGGTATTAGCGAGATTGACAAGAACATGTACAGATAAATTGACACAACCATTATTCTTGTCCCCTTTGATGGTGAGAGGAATATATTTGTGCAAGAATCAATCTTGGTTGAACATGAGTAGTCATTTTAAGTCAAAGTAATTTTTATTAATTATTAATAATTACCTAATATTATCATTAATAATTACGGTTCCATAAGAGTAAATTCACTGTTAGGTTCTTTTCAATTTTTATTTGGTCCATGGCAGAAAATAATTGCCCACCCCTGCATTAGAGCATCCAATTGATTGTTCATAGGCAATCATCATAAATCTCAAAATTATATTTTTTGCTCGTCATTTTGAATTTTAAATAAACATTGGGAAATGTGGGGACATTTCGTAATTGTCTGTCACTGGCTACTATAGAAATCAAAATGTTAAACTTTTGTATCTTTCAGTATTTTAGGTAAATTATAAATTTTAAAGCATTTAATTAAATTATAAAATTGATTTTCTCTGAAATTTTAGTTGTAGAAGTAGGAGAAGATATTACTTCATGCTTGGAACAACGTTGTTTGATTTTGGTTAATCATCAATCAACTAGTGATGTACCACTTTTAATGACTGCCTTTCAGAATAGGAATGGAGTTTTAGAAGGTATTTTATGGATCATGGATCATCTGTTTCGTTATACCAATTTTGGTCTTGTCTCTGCAACTCGGGGAGATTTTTTTATAACTCAGGTAAATATCGATTTTGATTATTTTATAATTACATTATGTAACTAATTGAAACAAATACTGTAAAATTTAGTTATTAACTTTTTAAATATACTAAGTCTAATTTTAAATAAATAATATATTCATTCATCTATAAATAGTTAGGAGTTACTAGGGATGTTCAAATACTCTGGGTAATGTAGAACCTGGATTCCTAGTAGTTCATAATACTGAAAAAATGCATGATTAGATATTAAAAATAAAAAAAACTACAAATGTAGAATACTTTATTTATCAATAACAATCTGATAAATTCTTGATTTAAATTATAATAAGTATACGTACTATATATGTTGGGTGTGTTGTGCAAATATTTATTGTATATATTTGTGTATAAGCTGACTTTTCATTCTATCATCTAAAAACAGTAAAAAGTTGAGACCCTTAAATTTCAAGATTTAAAACAATCTGCTGTTTATTAAAACAGATAATTTTTTATAATTTTAAAAACTTAAAATTCATAAGAAATAGACTGTAGAGATAGTAGAGAATTGAGAATGGCATTATTTTAGAAAGAAACTTAATATTCTTTTAAGATGAGTGCAACAAGAGAGGTAATAAATAGTCAGTTTGATGCTGTAATCTTGAAGTAATTATTAATATTTATTTGAGTGCAACAAGAGAGGTAATAAATAGTCAGTTTGATGCTGTAATCTTGAAGTAATTATTTATAATCTTATTTCTCAAATGGAACCATCCTCAACTCTTAATATCCATGTTATTTATTATAGGAATAAATATTAGTGCAAAGACAAAAAATGTAGTGAACCTGTTTTTGTCTTAATGCCAATATTTATTCAATTGTGATATGTAGAAAAAGCAGACAGAGAGTAAGGCAGGATTATGTCACTTTTTAACTGATTATACTTCCCTATCGCTGATAGTCTGTATTCTCAATGAATATACAAAACACGCAGAAATAACTTGCTTAATACTATAGTCACATCAATACAGCCCTTTAGCAAGTAAAAGTTTTTATTTTGACATAACGTTTTCGGATCTAAGACTGGTCCCTCTTCAGTGCCAATCATCCACAAAAATCCTTCTATTTTTGTGGATGATTGGCACTGAAGAGGGGATCAGTATTAGGTCCAAAACGTTATGCCAAAATAAAAACTTTTACTTTCTCAATGAATGTTTAACTCTTCAACCAACAAGCTTCATGAAATCAACCAACAACTGAAAACCCATATTAATTTAATATACTATCTACTATTTCAGTAAAATTTTTATTTGTATATTATCATCATTTGATTTATGCTAATTTTATCTTGTCTCAAATATATTAAACTTTAACACAGTTTTTTCACAGTATGATTTTATTGAAGTATTTTTTCAGCAAAAGAAGTCTAAAAAATAAATTTTTCCATTGTTTTTGAATTTCAACAAAATTATTAACAAAGGGGATTGAACAATGGAAAATCAAAACCAAAATTTGAAAATAAAATTTTCTGCAATTGATAAATAAGCTTTAAGAAATGATTTCATAAATTCACAGATAAAAGTAATTTTTATAGTTGTATAATTATGAAAAATATTTTTTATTTATACTTTACAAATTCAATAAGTTCTTAAAAAAAGTTTTTCTAAAATGAAATTAAAAAAATGAAAATATTTTTTATAGTTGGGATAGTATGGTACTTGATAATTACAATAATGAAGAGGATTTTGATTGTTTATATATAAATGATCTGTTTGTTTTAGTAAAAATCAATTCTTGAAATTTGAGGATCAGTATTTCTCATACATATCAATTTCTTAGCATATTTTTAAATCTAAAGTAAATGATTGGCTTATAAACAAATGGACTTGAACATGAGTATATACAAATATTGGAGATATATAAATACACACATTATCAAGCCAAATTTGAGTCAAACTTTACAATAAACTCAAGCTTTCAATTTGAATTCAAGTTTTATCTTTGATGGTATTTTTATTGGAGATTAAAAAATAAATAAATATACCTAAATAGTTCCTTCACAATACAAGGAAAAAGTCATCAATATTTAAGTCTGTTTCTTTTTATTTACATAAAATTTTATAAACTTAATTTACTAATAAATTCATGTTTTTTATGATTGTAAGTTATCACTAGCAATATAGCATTTTAATGGTAAGCATTGAATAGGTAAATTCAACATTTATTATTTTGATAAATAGAATAAAATAGACTCAAAGACTTTTTGACTCAATTATTTTAATTTTTATTAAATATAACAAAAACAATAATATATACTTCCATAATAGAAAATTCCATTATTAGTTGGTGAAATTCTCTCTAAACACAAAAAAAGAAAATTTTCTTATAGCAATAATTTTAATATGTCAGATTATAAAGCACCAGATTAGTAAAATACTATATTTTAAAGTTTCAAATTTTAGAAAGTGCCAAATTTCATGGATTATATTACAATTGAAATATTCAAGCTGAGTGAAGTTTTGTTTTAAAACTTGAATCAAGTTTCAAATAGTTCACATGTCTCCAATTAATTTGTAAATTTAATTTTTGAAAATCATATATACAGGGTCGTGCAGGTAAATTCGGAAATAATTAATGCAGGAATTTGCGCTATTTCCAGTTGGGCGGTAATTTGGCTATACTTGCACGTGACACGGTAGTGACCTTGGTAGAAACTAGGCATTCACAAAATGGCTACCGCATCATCAGACGTGCAGAGCACGATCGGACAGTGACTATACTTGCTATACTTGCACGTGACACAGTAGTGACCTTGGTAGAGACTAGGCATTCACAAAATGGCTACCGCATCATCAGATGTGCAGAGCACGATCGGACAGTGGCTATACTCGAGTCTCTTCGCGCTGGAAAGTCGCCATGGGAAATAATCGAGTGGTTCGGTTACAAGAAGACGCAAGTTTATGACCTAGCGAAGAGGTTCAGGGAGTCTGAGATGGAGGAAGTCATTCCTGACCAGGTCAAACATCGAAAGCGGTCTGACTGTAAGAGGAGTGACAAATTTGTTGCCAATTTGAAGGAGAAGATTGACCAGGATCCAGAACGGAGCATGGCTAGGTCAGCCATGCTCCGTCGCCTGGCGAAGGAAATGGGTGTTTCGAGGTCAACTGTTAGTTGGACTATGAAGAATTTGGAGTACAAGTCCTTTGTTCTCAGGAACCGGCAACTGTTGACCAAGAAGAACAAGTTCGACCACAAACTGAAGGCCACTGCCCTGTTGAACAACATGAAGCATGACAGTGCCGAATTCCTTTGTTTCTTCTCGGATGAAAAGAACTTCATCCAGAATAGAAAGGTCCACGGGTCAAACATCGAAAGCGGTCTGACTGTAAGAGGAGTGACAAATTTGTTGCCAATTTGAAGGAGAAGATTGACCAGGATCCAGAACGGAGCATGGCTAGGTCAGCCATGCTCCGTCGCCTGGCGAAGGAAATGGGTGTTTCGAGGTCAACTGTTAGTTGGACTATGAAGAATTTGGAGTACAAGTCCTTTGTTCTCAGGAACCGGCAACTGTTGACCGAGAAGAACAAGTTCGACCACAAACTGAAGACCACTGCCCTGTTGAACAACCTGAAGCATGACAGTGTCGAATTCCTTTGTTTCTTCTCGGATGAAAAGAACTTCATCCAGGATAGAAAGGTCCACCACCAAAATGACCGATGGTTGTGTCAGAATGCCAGTGACATGCCTACAGTCATGCACACCAAGTTTCCTGCTTCCATCATGGTCTTGGGAGTCGTGAGCAGTGAGGGTGACATCATGCCGCCACACATCTTCGAGGAGGGTCTGAGAGTGACCTCAGACACTTACATCGATGTGTTGGAGAGAGTTGTGAAACCTTGGATGGACAACGTTGCCGCTGGAAAGGATTACGTCTTTCAACAGGACTCGACCCCAGCCCACAAGGCAAGGAAAATCCAGGCCTGGCTTTACAGCAATCTCCCATACCATTGGTCACCTGAGTTGTGGCCTCCCTCAAGCCCTGACTGCAATCCCCTTGACTATTACGTGTGGGGTGTTGTTGAATACAAAGGTCAACGAAACCCACCACAACAGCAAAGTCCCTGAAAGCTTCCATCGTCAGGTCCATGACCTCGTTAGACCGAGAGGGCTGAAAGCTTCCATCGTCGAGGTCATGACCTCGTTAGACCAAGAGGAGGTGAAGCGTGCGTGTCAGAGTTTCTGGACCTGCCTGGAAAAGGTTGTAGCAGCAGATGGCGGGTTTCATAGAGTAACTGCAATTGTAAATAATGTAAATATGTTTTTATCTAGGTTTCTTTATAAAAAATTTATTTTTTCTTGCAATTTTGTCATTTTTAATTACATTGCGATTTTTCCAGATTTACCTGCACGTCCCTGTATAATAAAGTAAGAATAAATAGAATAAAAAGAAAAATTTTTTAGTGTTCTAGCTAAAATCAATAAATGTGAATTTATGAATTATTCAGCTTTTATTTTTTTACAGTCTGCTTATCAAATACTATTGTTAATATTATTCAATAAATGAACTTCATCTCAAAATAGAGTATTATTAAATTTCTAAATATTGAACTAATAATTGCAATAATTAAGAGAGATTTGAACCACTTAGTCACTGCTCAACTTATGTGTTATGAGTTACTAGAAATGCTATATAAGTTGAAATTTTCATAATCAAAAAATTAATTTGTATGCTTTAATTAACAAAAATTAATGTTAAATGCACTTAATTGGATAAATTTTCAATTAAAAAAATTTACTATTAAAGGATATATATTCTTGAAAACCAAATTTTTACACTATATAATTTATTATTACAGAATTTTTAATATTAAATGTATATCATTCATTAAATTAGCAATTGATAACATTTTTAGGTACATTCATAATATTTGTAAATACCATCTATTATTTTTATTGTGTCCATCTGTCTGTCTGTATATATCAACAAGAGCATATTTAGTTTTGATTCATATGAGATTTATTAATGAATCTTAAATTTAAAATGATTTCAAATATTTATAACCATAACTCCCAAAGGCATTCTAGGAATCATTGCTACATAATAGAATCTAAAAATAAAATGACAACATTTTATAACAATGGTATTCTATCACGTTGACATAATGATGATATCAGAATATCATTACATCACAAAATTTAAATGGCTGATGATGCAAATATTATGAATGCACCTCAAATATTACATTCCACTTGCATTTACTAACTTATTTGTGTTTATAATAGAACTAAATTGATATACGGCTGCCCTCTTGGAAAGATCGACCACAAGAAGGCTCGATGTCAAGATGGCGGCCGCAGGTAAGAAATGTTTGTCTACCATTGCATTTTAATACATTTTCAGAGAGACATGATAATTAATCATAAAGCTTTCTTTTTTTAATCAAATAGGCATATTATTTATTCACTAAGCAAATAATAGCATAAAAATCATAGCATATTATAAATTGGTGGCAATTGATTTGATAGTCTTTTCATAAATATTTCGTATTGAAAAAAACATTTTGATAATTATTTATGAGAAAATGTAATTATTAAATTCAAAAATTGATAGCAAAAATAAATGTAATTATCAATTGAATATTGTTCGTGAAATATATTTTTCAAGGGCTTTTGTGTATCTTAGCAAATGAGTAAGGATTATGAATTTGCAAAAATCAGAAAATAATGTAACTGGAAATCATGTAAGTCGAGCAGTGACTGTATATTAATAATGGTTTTATTATATATTTAGAAATTAGATTGGAAAGTAATATTTTGCTTTTCTAGATCTATATTCCAGTTGCACCAAGGAACGAATTTGTTATTTAATGATCTACAAGAAACACAAGCCATTAAAGCAGACAGGAAATCACAAAACACATATTTTTAAAATGTTTTCGGTCATTTTATTGACCCGCTTCAGTAACTTATAAACACCAATATTAGAATAACATTTAAAAGAAGGCAGTTACATAGAATTCAAATAAAGAACACAGAATTAAAATATTTAAATTAACATATGTATAATGTAATATCGTATACAATATTTATTTTAAAACTTGTTTTTTTTAAAAAAGTTTTAATATCAATTCACTTTTAATAAAGTTCTTTTTTATAATAATATCCTCATAGAAGGATAATAATATCCTCATGTGAGGTGGTGGGATCATGTAGTAGTATTCTTTACATCAATATATCATAAAGTCAGATGTTGTAGCTTGCGACCCATCTCCAGGATGCCGGAAGATCCTCTGGGCTGTTGTCATTCAGTAAATCATAAGTGGACTTACATTTTTCTATCTCCATGGCCTAGAAAAGTTGGTATTGCATAGGAATGGTCAACTTGGCAGACTACAGTCACTTCTTCCCATTTAATATCCAAATCATAGGTGTAGGTGGCCTGTGCTAATGCAGTAGTTAAATTACCTTTCTGGATATTATTTTTATGCTCTGCTATTCTTTTTTCCAAACTCCATTTGGTTTCACCTACATATTGTTGGGGTCGATCTAAGGTGTTGTGCACAGGTATTATATACACACCTGATTTTCTAAGGCGGTCTATACATCATTGTCATTCCAGAGTACTGAAAATATTTTTCTATTTCTCTTGTACAAAGGGGTGGTACCAGAATTTGTTGCAATCTTTCTTATGATGTTGCAGCTGCAGGATCATAGCTGAGGACACAACTTTGGTTAGTCTCAGAAAGGCGTGCCTGAGTTGGGGTATTATTGTGAGTATTAGGATGCATTCGTTCTAGGATCCTGCTAATTTGGGTCCATAGCCATCATAATTGGTTATATGTGTACCCATATTTTTTAGCCTGTTCTACAATATAATTAAATTCTTTAGATTGATCATTATAGTCCATACAGTGGATGTGCACTCTTTGAAATAAGGCCCGAAAGGCAGAGAGTTTATAGGGTATGGATTGGGGGACCAGAATGGTATGATATTCATATTATACATTGGTTTTCTATATACACTTGTACAAAATTCCCCATTTTTATAGAGACTTTATTATTGAGAAAGTGGAAGTCAGTGTTCCTGCTGTTCCACAGTGAGGCTAAGCCCTAAGGAGCCATACGTGAGGGCATGGACCAGTTCCTGCATACGTTCTTTATTCCACAACACACATGTCATCGACATATCTCACATAGAGTTTAATATCAGTTAAGAAGGATGGATGGCATGGGCCTCATTGTATCTGACTACTATCTCTGCCATTATACCAGCAAGGGGCCCTCCTATAGGGACATCCTTTCTTTGGACGTAATACTTACCTCTGAATGTGAAGTAAGAGTTAGAGTTATACATTATTAAGTGGCAGACCATACGTAAGAGCTCAGCATCATAATCTGTAGCAGTAAGATGTTTAAGAATAAATCTGTAGAACAATAAACACGCAGGCACTAATTCGATCGAATGGTACAATGAGTTATAGTCTAGGATGGAGATGTGCTCATCCGGAAATGGTCCTTTTTCTAAAACTCTTAAAAGTATATATAATATAAACCTTCAAGGGAACTTTTAATCCAAATGAACCTAATTATCATGCTAAAATAAGGCATGATAATTAGATTTATTTGGATCTAAAACTCTTTCTATAAACTGGGTCGAGGAGTTAACATTATACGGGTAATCTTTTAGGTGTTGCACAGCCCAATGTGCAATTGTGGATTCCAAGTTATAGAGAGGCGAAGAAGTTTTGTCTACTATTGGCCTGATGCTTACTGGTATCTTGTGGCTTTTCACGTATCCAAATAATCTCGGAGGGATCAGAGTGAACATCTCTTATCTTCCAGATAGCTGGGAAGCCATGGGATCAAATATACGTAAGAGCTCAGCATCATAATCTGTAGCAGTAAGATGTTTAAGAATAAATCTGTACATCAATAAACATGCAGGCACTAATTCAATACTGCTACAGATTATGATAAATTTTCTATACTTTTAAACCACAGCACTATTGAGCAGACCATAAGTTCACTTAATACTGAAAATAAACATTATTAAGAAACGTTTTCGGCGATTTTTTTACGTCTGTGCAACACCTAAAAGATTACCCGTATAATGTTAACTCCTCGACCCAGTTTATAGAAAGTGTTTTAGAAAAAGGACCATTTTCAGATGAGCACATCTCCAGCCTAGACTATAACTCACTGTACCATTCAATCGAATTTTAGCGCCTGCGTGTTTATTGTTCTACAGATTTATTCTTAAAAACCTTACTGCTACAGATTATGATAAATTTTCTATACTTTTAAACCACAGCACTATTGAGCAGACCAAAAGTTCACTTAATACTGAAAATAAACATTATTGAGAAACGTTTTCGGCGATTTTTTTACGTCCCCATCAGCTCAAACATATAACTGTTTTTTTATAAATTTTCAATATGGAACATTCACATTAAGAATCAAACATTTTTGAATATTTTTTAAAAACTACAATTCAAATCGGTTACACATATATTAAGCTAAAAAATAAAATCATCAACACATAAAATTAAAAATAAAAATAAAAACTACAATTCAAATCGGTTACACATATATTAAGCTAAAAAATAAAATCATCAACACACAAAATTAAAAATAAAAATAAACTTAAAATTGGTCTCTTTCCACCTAAGTCTTTCTAAAACAAATACGTTGATTATGCGTTTATATTTGAATTATACCTCTTAATAATCGACTGATCGAACTTTCTATCGATATTATCTTTATTTATAAAGTTTGGTTCCTTTTCGTTTTTACCCAGTTTGCAAGCTCCCCTTGTAAGTATATAGGATAAACACAATATCTTTATTTATAAAGTTTGGTTCCTTTTCATTTTTACCCAGTTCGCAAGCTCCCCTTGTAAGTATATAGGATAAACACAGTATAAAAGAAAGTGATTAAATAGAAACCTAATTTATGAAAATATAAAAATAGAAATCAAACAAATCAAGAATTAAAAAAGTCCTCAACTTGATCAGAATTGACTTATGACGGAGACATTGGAATGGAACCCTGTCATAAGTCAAGGACTACCTTTATATAGTTCCTGATAATCATTAATGAAGGAATTTTTCCAGTATTTCACTGGAAAAATTCCTTCATTAATCATTGCTTTGTTCTTTTTCTTGATTGTAAGTGAATGAAGTTAGTACAGATATTTAATGCAGATGATGTACTCCCTTCATTATCTTCTTACATAAGATATCTTCATAAGTCATCAGCACATTTCCTAGTATAGATTGTAGTTACTATTTGTTGTTTTAATGATTCATCTTCACTACTATTTTTACTTTCATTATTTTTTAGCAAAATATTTTTGATAATTTCATTCTTCAAATTTTCATTTTCATTATTAACATTCAACAATGGTATCTATATTTTCATATTACACAGTATAGATTTATTATTATCCTCATTTTTTATCCATTGTTGTATCAAAAATGATGTATTGGCAGGCAGAAATTCCTACTGGATGTTTTTCAAGTCTGTACATTTAGAATGAGCATCACAGTTGTCAAGAATCAAAAGAACTTTTGTGATTTTTCCAATTTTACATCCCAGCTCACTAACCATTTTTTAAAAGTTGCCAAAATCATCCATGTATTTTTATTAGCATGATACTCAATTGATAAGCTGTTCATTTGTAGATCTTTAAAGTATTTAGGTTTAGCACTTTTAGCATGACCAATAGTTTGTTTTTCATCTGTCATGTTAGAAACATACAATAGAGCTATTTGATCCATTGTTTTCTTTGAACTCAACAGCTTTGTTTAACTGTAACATAGAGAATCATTGGGTGTTGCACATTAAAACAATCCTGTTTCTTTTGTATTGTAAATGTTGTCTGCAGAAAATTCCTGAACGCAGGTACTCTTGGTTTTCTAATCTTCTACACTCTCAACATCAACACTTTCTTTCTTGCCGTATGATCTCTTAAATTTAATTCCACGTATATGTTTCCATCAGGATAACTAATCATCTATTGAATATAATCCATCATGACCCAGCATCCATCTGTAATCTGTTAAATATGTCATGACCCAGCATCTTGGCTAACTCTTCTGCCTTCTTTTTTTAACATTAGTCCACTGATATACATTGCCATTCAGTTAAGACAGAAAACCATTGATTAAGGGCATTTTTGACCTCATGATCTTTACCTGTATGTCTCTATTTCAGCAATAACCCATTCTTTCTAACATGCAGTCATTTTTCTCTTAAGTTCTTCTTGGTGGATTAAGCATGTAATGAAAATTTTTGGAATTCCAATAATCTGTGACAGACATTGACAACTGATATTGGGAGGAAGACTTTTAATATGATCTAATAAAGAAATTTTTCACTTAGCAATAAGTCTTTATTTAGCATTTTAACCATTTAAGTATCAAATTTTTTCACAGTCCCAGCATTTGGACTATGAAAAAGTTAACCAAAATACTTAATTATAAAGAATTGTGCCTGATGATGGTTATATAAACCGAAAACGTTAGCATATTTTTCTATTAATAAAAGATTCTCTTTAACTGCAAAAAAGTGCTGTTATCTTTATAATTAAGTATATAAATTTAAGCAGTTTGTGTGGATAATCATAATAGTTAACCAAAATATTCAATAAAAGCAATAAGCAAAGGACACTGGGATAAAGATGTGAATTAACACTTTGTAACATGCTTACCAATTCTATTTGGAATAACCACAGGAGTTTGTTTGAGTAATAGGATTTTATGTGCTTATAATAGCAACATTGACTAGTAGAAATACCAAGAAATGTGATAAGACTTTGTGAGGAAGTTAACTTGGACCTGTCCTATTTTTATTTTATTATGCACTCTATTATTTATTTATCGTTATTTTCCTATATACTAACGTATTATATTTTAGTTTAAAAGTTAACTTACTTCCCACGTTCTCCGCCT
>AYEL01060357.1:0-68116 GCA_000484575.1 Olivierus martensii | reverse complement strand
ATACGGGTTCCGATTCCGTATCACGTGATTGCCAGCTACGACGGAGAGCATGGAAGTAAGTTAACTTTTAAACTAAAATATAATACGTTAGTATATAGGAAAATAACGATAAATAAATAATAGAGTGCATAATAAAATAAAAATAGGACAGGTCCAAGTTAACTTCCTCACAACTTTAGTGGTAAACAATTTCTATAAAATCCTGCTGGTTTATATTGTGTTGATGTTAGGAAAAGGAGATGAGTAGTCCAGTAGATTCGTTAGATAAACTGGAATTTTGGTCTAACTAAGCAAAAACTTCCTCACAACTTTAGTGGTAAACAATTTCTATAAAATCCTGCTGGTTTATATTGTTTTGATGTTAGGAAAAGGAGATGAGTAGTCCAGTAGATTTGTTAGATAAACTGGAATTTTGGTCTAACTAAGCAGAACAAACCCAATTTATTTTTCCTATTTTGAATTGTTTTTTCAGCATTTGGTCCATATAGACAGCTAGCCAGATAAACTGATGATTAGATTAACCAGAATCAACTAATATATATATATTATGTATAGTCCAGTGCAAAAAGATTTTCACTTTCAATTTTACTTGAGAGCCACAAGTACTTACCTAAAGAGCCGCATGTGGTTTGCGAGCCGCAGTTTGCCGACCCCTGTAATAGAATGATTGTTTATAAATATTTCTTGACTTATATAAATTCATCTTCATTAGAGTTGATGACTCAGTTTAGTTCAATCTGAAATATTCAAGTTTTTTTTAAATAGATAGATAACACAAGTTCAGGTGTTTTTGCAAACAGGCTCAAACTTTATCTTTAAAGGTGTTTTTAAATTTGTTAATTGTACTTAATTAACAATAAAAAAATATTCTAATATGAAGGTATTAAACATAGAGAGAATACCAGAATGTCCTTTCCTTTTCATTTAATATAATGATTCAAAGTTTTTATTAAGAAGATGTAATTTTGACAATACAGTCATGAATCTACAGATCTTTAATGAGCTCTGATTCTACAAATAAAACCTTTATCTTTAATGAAAGAGAGAGTGTTCACTGGTTTAATCCTTTGAAGATTGAAAAATAAACTGATTAAAGTATAGGAAAATATCAGGAGGAAAAAAAAATTTGAAAATCACACCAAATGGCAAATGAATTGCTGATTAATTGAAATATACTAAATCCATTTAGAAATGTTTTCATTTACCAAAATCATTGATTATGTAATATTATAAATATATTAAAATTATACAATAATAATCTTTGGAAAACAGATCATTAATTGATATTGTTAAGCAAAGAACCTATATAATTTTAGTGATATAAGATTCATAAAATAAAATTTTACAGATTTCAGATGGTTCTCTAGAAATGAAGCCTTCTGATAAAGGTGAAAATCTTTTTAAATATATTCAATATTGATTCAAATAATTTTTGAAATTAATTATAATAATTTATAATTATTAGATGGAAGATCTATCCAAACTGATACAGATTCATCTGGTGTTAATCAGTATACAAAATTATCTCAGGGTTCAATTTGTAAAAATGAAGAAAGTTAGTTTTGTAAATTTCTCTTCAGTAGAATTTTATGTAATTTTTGAGATGTATTGTTTGACTTTATATTATTGCTTTAATATTTTCATTCAAAATAAAACTGTACATACTTTGTGTTATAAGATTTTAACATTATGATTAATAGTCACTCTGTACTTAGAGTTTAGAATATAAATATTGAGCTAACATATTTTAAATTTATTTATTTTGTCTTAAGGGCAGACAACACAACTTTTTGTCTTGTGATAAGATAGATTATACAATTTAACAGAAAACTTATTTTATATTATTTTTTAATTTTGTTTTAACATAGTTGCTATGTAACTAAAATTTTGTTTCATTCATTGCTTTATTGAGTGTGATGTGCATTTTGACCATTTTTGCATTCCCTATAGTGTTCCTATATACATAAATTAGTGAGAAAAAAGTATTAACAAGCATTTCTAGTTGAAGAAGAATTTTAATACCAAATAGAATAAAAATATTTTTATATATGAATATATATTTTGATTGAAAGTTTACTGTTTGGTATCCTAAGAATTTGTTACTTAAAAAAACGTTTATAGATCTGTTGAATTTTGACAAATTGTGCAAATGCTAAAAAATTCCTTGTTGATAGTTTTAAATCAAATATAAAAAAATCTTGTAACAATAATGCATTTTTATATTGAAAATATATATACTGTAAGTAAAATCTAGATTGAAAAATATGTTGAAAATTTTTATATATTTTTAAAAATGTTTTTCAAAATAGGAATTTTAACTATTTAAAATATACTTCACTATGAATTTTACAATATGATTGTTTATAGTTTGTCAAAATATATATTAGCTTTTAACATGTTGAATTTAAAAATATTATGTAACTTTTACATATTTTGAATGAATGTACTAAGTACACTAAGTTTGTCTTAAAAGTATTTTCAAGGAGATCTTGTAAAATAAAAAATATATATTGTAAATATTTGTAGTTATTTCCTTTGTAAGAAGTAATTTTGAAAAATTTGATAGATTATTTTAATTTTCAATAATGAATTTATTTTCCAAAGAAAGACAAGAATATTTGAAAGTTCAAAAACAAATTCAATTTTTAAATTCTGGAATTTTCCTATTTATACAATACAGATAACAAAACAAGCAATTTAAGTATTAATAATAACTAACTAATAACAACAGGTAGTATAAGGTGAAGCTGGAGATCCATAGAAGGCAGAAAATGTTACTGTTTATTGTTATTAGTTTGTTACAAGTTAGTAATAAATTGTTGTTTTCAAGCTAAAAATGCTTATTTTGTTATCTTTGTAAGTTCAGTTAGGTTTAGCTTATAATTGGAATTATTGCATTTGTTCTAATCCGCGACTTTGCAATTGGCGCACGAACAGGGACTCGAACCCTGGACCGTTTGGTTGAAACGACATGAATATTTCAAAATATAGTAAAATATAGTATAGTATTAAAAATATAGTATTTTTTAATATTATGAAATTTTAATCTTTGTGTTTTAAATCAATTCAATCTTTGAATAAAATATACAGAAAATAATGGTAATTTCGATTTTTATATATTGAATTAGAATATTTCAAAATATAGTAAAATATAGTATAGTATTGAAAATATAGTATTTTTTAATATTATATTTGATACAGGCATTTTATTTTGAATTTTTATACTTAAAATATTGATATAAGATGAGAAATAATTTCGGAAATTAAAATAAATTTTCTTTGTAGAAACTATTGCTAAAAAATTCATTATATTTCTCTACTTCTGAGTGTTTTTATTTTCTTTTGTATTCTTACAAAAAAAGGGTGCATATGATTAAATCAAAGCATTTGTACGATTTGATTTATCCCATTGATTTCCATTTCATTTTGTTTTTCCAACCAATACCAAAAGTAAAGCAATCACGTTTTAACGTGTAGATTCAATTGCCACTGAAATCAGGAAGGACAAAAATGGCGGCGAATAAGCAGACGACGTTAGTTTGCGGTACTTTCTATATACAGACCTTTAATAAGGGCTGCCATTTAATTATGCAATGTATGAGTATGTTTGTAATCTGAATGTTATAGGAATAAATACAATAATCTGTTAATAAAAATTCGTTATTAAATCTAAATTATTATTAAATTATTTAGGTGTGCCGCCAAATTTTAATATATTAAAATAGTCGACCGGATTGGACGCGTGGAAATTTCACTCTGGAGGACCCGGGTTCGAGTCTCGGGTCCCACCCCTTGAAAAACCGCGTTAAACGGGTTTTTACTAACCCAAAAGAGGGATCGGCCGGATTGGCCGCATGGAAACTTCGGCTTTACACTCTGGAGGACCCAGGTTCGAGTCTCGGGTCCCAACCCCTTGAAAATATTTATCATGAGGTCCTGCCCGGCCCGTCGATCCCTGTCCTCCACAATCCGGCTGACCCGTCCGCAGGGGTGGGCAGCCTGTGGAAGGGCTTGTTTCGCCCCGCGACTTAGTACTCTTACTGAGTGGAAAGTGGCGTCATCTGTTTGACTAAAAAAAAATATATTAAAATGTGTTCCGCAACAGGAAAAAAGTTGAGAACCACTGTACTAAACCAATGAGTGGCTCCATCTATTAATTAATAATTAAATTAGAATTTAAATCCGCTTCAGCCCGGGATCGAAGTGGGGATCTTCGGGATACCATCCCAACGTCATACCGCTAGACCAACGAGCGGATTGATTCTTCAGGCAATTATATTAATTTTGGAAACAATTTTAGATCACCGTCATCGGACTTTGCCGATTAATTATTAATTAATAGATGGAGCCACTCATTGGTTTAGTAATTTGTTTAATTTGTCTAAATTATTTCGAATCATTTCCGTTTTGTTTCAAGGGTTAAATTTGGCAAGCTTATTAGGTTTATTTGGATTAAATTCTCTTGAGATTTGGATTATATAATGTTTGTATTAGTTTCTTTACAAGTCATAGTAGATAACAAATAATTCATTAATATATGGTTTCCATCTTATGCTTATCCTGTTTTTATTGATAGTCCATAATTGCTAATAAGAGAGTTGCTGGAAATCGATGGGGGATTACAGTCAAATTTAATTGCATTAAATTACACAGAAAAGAATTCTCGAAAATTTATGCTTACAAATAATATGTTTTCATATAGAATGAAACACGAATTCGTTGTTTTTGTTCCAAAAATTTGTTTAAAACTTTTAAAATTTTCAAAGAACTGTATAAAAATATTAAGATTAGTCCGCTTACTAGATTTTGATAAAATCCCGAACATTTCAGCAAATAATGATTTAAATCGGTTCAAAAACAATACACAAAGGAATTAATTCTTGAACATCTATTATTGTCAGCTGATTGTCGGAAGAAAATTCCTATCGGAAAAGCAAATCTGAGCAAAAATTATGTGAATTCAAGCTTATCAATGTGAGTAGTAGAATATATTTTGTAGTTAACATTATTCTAAACCACGGTTCTCAATCTTTTTTCCCCCGGGCCACATACATTTGTTTGCTACATTATTTAAGCGGGCCGCAACATGCTATATCAGCAGTCCGGTTGGTGTCAGGCGAAAAATAAATTTATGAGTGCATTAGGAAGGACCTAGCAAATTAGGAAAATTCTAATTTTTCTACTTTTAAAAAAATTTTAATATCAGAATTTTTATTTATTTACTGTATTTATTTTTTTTCATATGGGAGAATTTTGCGCTTTCATTAAATTTATGACTGTGCGTTCCGGGCCGCAGGTTGAGAATGACTGTTCTAAACAGATATAGTGCCAATATAAATGATGATAATGTGAATAGCGTAGAAAATTTTGAGTACATGAAACAATTAATGATCTTAAAAGTAAAGCTTTTACCGATAGCAATTAATGTTAAATTATTTTTATTTTATTTTTTACAAAGAAAATCTTTAAAGTCTTAATCTTTTATAAAGTAGTGTGTAATTTTTTTTTTCAAATTTCGAATACTATAATTATGTAACGGGACGAAATTAAAAATTGATATGTAATATTTAATAATTTTGCCATTAGGTTATATACTTAGTATGGATATTAGATGAATAAAAAGTAGTAATGGTAGGCAATGGCGCCGAGACGGGGGAAGAGGAGACAAATTCCCCGGGCCCGTAGAAGATTGAAGGGCCCGGGCCGCTTCCTAACAGTAAGAATTTTTTATACTTTTTTAAATTAAGTTATTGAGCATTACAAGATATAAAGAATTAAAATTGTATTATAAAAATCTAAGTTTAAAGAAAAATCTTTGTATTCTAAACAGTTAAAATAAGAATTACTGTATTTATAATAAGTAGACATAAACATTTCATTTAAACAGAGAAGGAATTGACAAACTGACAGGACCCACAACAAATTTTTAGAGGAATGGGATATACAGTAAAACCCATTTAACGATTCGTGTTCCATTTCGATTGTCTTCCTGCATCAGCATTTAACAAGAATAAAGCTTTTTTTTTTCCCCCTTAAACTTTAACAAAGTTTTTTCTGAAAAAATTTTACAAGGATAGCTAGCTCTGTTCTCTCGCATTTCCCATCAGTCAGGAATACTGGTTTTATATGATAAGACGATTAAGAATCCATAACTATTAATAAGAGACTACTGGAAGTAGGGTAGGAATTATATCCAAATTTAACATTTGGGATCATAAAATTAATCATATTTAGGAACATATTCCATTAACTCTGAAAACACTTTTCGTTAAAGAACAACCATCGATAAGAATCATGATGAGAACAGCGATCTTTGGATGAACATTAAATTTTTTAGCGTCGGCCGGATTGGCCGCGTGGAAACGCTTCGGCTTTCCACTTTGGAGGACGCCGGATTGGCCGCGTGGAAACGCTTCGGCTTTCCACTCTGGAGGACCCGTGTTTACCCTAAGGCTGGCTCTGTATATCAGCAATAGGTCTCATGAGTCGGTCGGATTGGCCGCGTGGAAACGCTTCGGCTTTCCACTCTGGAGGACCCGGGGTGGCCGCGTGGAAACGCTTCGGCTTTCCACTCTGGAGGATCCGGGTTCTAATCCCGGGTCTCATCCTTTGAAAATATTTATCATGGGGTCCGGGCCTGGCCCGTCGATCCCCGTCCTCCACAATCCGGCTGACCCCTCCGCAGAATTGGGCGGCCTGTGGAAGGGCTTGTTTTGCGCTATCACTTAGTGTTCTTCCTGAATGGAGTGTGGCGTCATCTGTTGACAAAAATAAATAAATAAATAAATTTTTAGCTGGCAACTTGTTGCCATTTGTTATGATTAAAATACTAATTTAGTTGCACACATGGATGGTTGCACATTATTATCGTTTAAAATTTTCAAATAGAATAATTGTTCTTGATAGATTTAATGAGAAAATTAACATTCCACAAAAAAAATTATTCAACAATACTCGATGAAATTAATTCTTGAACTACTACTATTGTTAGCTAATTGTTGAAGAATATTTCTATCGGAAACTTTAAGTTGTGCATAAAATTTTGCGAATTCAAGCTTGTTAACATGAGTAATAGAATATTTTTATATTCTATATATTAGAATGACATAAGTGACGTAAATATGAATCTTAGATATGGAATACAGTTAGCGTGATAGAATAAGCAGTTGAATTTTAGAGAAAGTTCAATGTTGCATTGAAGAGAGAGATTAAAGGCCGTGACACACTGAACGCGACGCGAAGCGGAGCGGAGCAAAGATGACAGAAAAATTTGCGTCCTCCGCTTCGCGTTGCACCGCACCGCAGCCTGTCTACATTGCAATCGAGTTATTTCTCATGTTTCATGGATTTGCCGGTAGAGAGCGTTTGCGGAATGTAGATTTCTAAAGAAAACAAATTCATTTTTCTTTCTCATTTTATATATTGTCACAATAAGTATATATGGCAGAAATTTCATATTTTCATTTTTTTAAATATAAACTTAAAAATATATTTCATTTATGAAAACTTAAAAATTTATTGCATAAGTTTCTTAAACTTAAAAATTTATTGCGTTGTAAAAAACGTCATGTTTTCGTGCTACTGAAATTTTGAAAATTGTGATCAACCTATACAGATTATATTAATTCTTCTGTTGTAGTTCTGTTCAGTTATGAAAATGAATATTATAATATTGAACTTATTATATAAAATGCAATAAATTTACCATTTTTTAGGATGGCTGCTTTGCATACTATTGCTAATAGTTTTACTTTCATAAACTTATTGATTAAACAATCTTAATTTTATAATCCATGGAATAACTTTCATAATCTGATGCAAATAATACATTTAAAGTTTATTATTTTTATAAAAGGAGAAAAGGAATTGGCAATCATCAAACTATACACAAGCTTCAAGGTTGTGTTCAAGCCCTATTTTGAATCATTGAATTTCTTTACAGGATTATTTCATTTATATAATTAAAAATAATTATTAAAACCTAAAAATAAATAACAGTTTAGAAAATATTTTAAATCATTTTTTGTAAAAATTTTATTAGTATTGAAATATGGTGGCGCTTTCGGCGCTTTTTCTGAATTAATCAGAAGAGGCGAGGAAGAAGGGAGTGTTCTTTACTGTTAAATATGGTTAGTTTTCTTTTATGTTAATACTTAATTTGTTTTAAACAGATTTATAAAGAATTTTTCTTAAAATTTTTACATAATCGTATAAGCTATTGTGAATAATAACAACAATAGCCAATTCTATATGTATTTTTTGTTTATTTTAATTGAAAATTAGATTCAGTTGAAATAACAAAATCATGAATCAAAAATCAACGTCATGGAAGGAAATGATTTCCTTGTCCTTTTTCTAAATCATTGTTATATTTTTAATATTTCACTTATGTTTTTATTATGTCAGTGTTTTTAGAAATTCACAAATATAATTGATATGTTTATTATTTTGGAAGAAATTCCGAGTGAAAAAGTTAGTTATGAAACTCTCAAAAATAAAAAATCAGTTTAAAAAGCATACAAATATCAAATAATAACGAAAATGACATTTTATACAGAATTTTAAAATCGTTCACCATTGTTGTTCAGTTGCTTTAATTAAGAATTAAAGCAACTGAACAAGTTAAGATGAAGCATACTTAAAATTTGTCAAACTTTGTTATATATGCACACGCTTTATTTTGACTTAATTAAAACGTTAAATATTAATTAAAAGTTTTGACAGATAAGATTACTGAATCATTACAAATCCACCAAGATGCAAAACTTATAAAACAAAAAACATAGTGTAGAGTTAGTGTAGCATCTAAATTATTAATGACATTGAATTTTAATTTTTATAAAAGAAAATAGCAAGTAATACAATTAATAAAATTGTAAATAACTATAACTATTATATAATACAGTATATATTTGATTATTAGTTTATTTCTCAAATGGTAAGAGATACCATATTGATTTTTACTGCAAGGCAAAATTGTAGACAATTGCATATGAGTGATATGCATGCTAATGCTCCCTAAGATATTTGTCTTATAGTAGATGCAACATATTTTGTCTTAAACTTTTTCAAAATGTATTTTACTTATTCCTAAAATTTTTATTTGATGAACATAATTTTCATATTTTAATTTGGAATATTTCAGCAATACTTTTTGCTTAAAAGTTTTAATGCAATGTAATAAATTGATTTCTCTCTCTGAAGTTTAGATTGATTTAGATGATCTAATATCAGTAGAAAAAGAAAGCTCTTTTATCTATAATTCATAATCTTTTGTTTAAAAATATTTCTTATGACAATTTGGAGAATTGTTTTTTTTAATGCAATGTAATAAATTGATTTCTCTCTCTGAAGTTTAGATTGATTTAGATGATCTGTAATATCAGTAGAAAAAGAAAGCTCTTTTATCTATAATTCATAGTCTTTTGTTTAAAAATATTTCTTATGACAATTTGGAGAATTGTTTCCAGACTTTAATAATTAATTGTAGTTAGAAAACTTATATACTTCTGTATAATAGAATAAATTAGTGTATTCTATATCTTTACAGCACTTGAAGCAAGTGTATTATTATAGGATTATAAATTATGCTCAAACTATATATTAAACACTTTTTATTCAGTTAATCTGAAACACTTTTGGCATTATCATAGCATTCTTCAATGGAATTCTTCTTCAAGCAATCTTTAATTGGATACAGAAAATCCTAAATTAGTATATTGATTTCCTATGAAAACTAATAATGATTAAATCCAAATGTTTATATATAAATAACAATTTTGATTGTTTTTAGCATACCTCTAAATTTTCCAACTTTGGAACACAATGCTTGCTGGTGCATAATATAATGAAAATGTTTAAAAGGATTATTTCCCAATTAATTGCATATTTCTGCTAACCTTGCAACAACTATGCTAGTATTATGCCAGTTGTTAAGCATAATAACTTTTTCAATGTAGCTCATGTTTCTTTAGAATTTTATAAGTGAGTCAAAAATTATTTCTAAAAACCCTTCACTAACTATCAGATTTGTGTTGCATCTTTATTTAATTTACAATTTTATATGATTTAGTCAATTTGGCCCCTGTACCATAAAATCTAACTAATTAACCATATCATATTTATGAATAAAAATAATTAGGGTTGTTGTGAGATGTCACACATAACAGGTTTTCTGTTGATTGTAATGAATATATAATGAGATGGAGTATGCCTAAAATTTTGATTTTATTTAGCTAAATTAGTTTCTTAAATTTTCAGTAATTTCATCAGTTCTAATAGCTATTGTGGTTTGATTTAAACTTTTATAGTTATTTTTTTAATTTTGTTACTATTTCTGGATAAAATATATCTTAACTGATTCAAATATTTTCTTATGAATTCATTACTATAAATGGTTTTGACTTGCAGTTATGTACAATAAAGTTTAATTAGCTTTTATAATAGTTGCATTATCTGCAATAGATTTCATGAATAAAAATGCAACACAAACCTGATAGCTAGTGAAGAGTTTTTAGAAATAATTGTTATGCATGATACAATGACTATAGCTGATATTTTTGACTCATTTATAAATTCTAAAGAAACATGAGCTAACATTGAAAAAGTTATTATGCTTAGCAATTGATGCCATGACATAATACTAGCATAGTTGTTACAAGGTTAACAGAAATATGCAATTGTTATTGAAAAGTAATTTGTCTTTACAAAATTTTACAGGTCATATTTTGTTTTGTATCATAGTACCATATAAGATTAGTACTGCATTAGATTATTTACATGTCAGGTAGCCAAATACTTTTTCATTTGTATACAAAAATATTTTACTTTCTATTTTTTCTCTTGAAAATTATAGTTTTCTTCAATAGATCTGCTATTATTTATACTAAGATTTGACAAATATTATCTGAAAACTTTATCAACAAGTAACAGTTTAATCCACAAAAGGAACCTATTTAACATGGTAGTGATCACATGATGATAAAAAGACATTAACATTGCAGCATTTAGTTACACTGCATTAACTGAGGATCACATGATGATAAAAAGACATTAACATTGCAGCATTTAGTTACACTGCATTAACCTCAGTTAATGCAGTGTAACTAAATGCTGCAATGTTAATGTCTTTTTATCATCATGTGATCACTACCATGTTAAATAGGTTCCTTTTGTGGATTAAACTGTCTTTATCATCATATGCCAAATGCTGAGAAAATGAAAATGTATAAAAGCCAATTTTCAAGCCATAAGCAAATTAAAAATTTTCCAAGCTGAATGAAAAGCTAAACATACCTTAAAAGTTAAATTGACAACATTAAGAGAAATAGTAAATTCATCATCATTCAAATTGTCATATAGTAGCATGCTTTCCTTTGATATTGGAGTTATACATTTATTATTATATACCTAAACAGCACTGTGGAGCCATAATTAATATTTATTAGAAACTCTATACTCTATGTTCACTGGTAAAAATAAGTAACACATAACCAGATCTAGAAATATGTTTATCCCTCATTAAAAATACTCTATAATACAAACAGATTTTAATTTAAAAAATTTTGAATCTAAATGAATGCTAAAATTAGGGATTGATAGACTATAGAAAAGCCATTGATGATCCATATATTTAAAATGTCTATTATAAAAGAATTCATAATATAGATACTGATTTAATTTCTTATTATGATGTATTAATTAAAATTTATTTTGTCATGCATTAGGTTGTTTTATTTTATATTAATTGCATTTTTAATAATAATTTATTATATTAATAGTGATTATGTTTTAGTTACTAAGTTATGAATATCTATTACATAAAATTTACTATAAATATAAAGTAATTTGAAATTTTATCATCATTGTATTGGGTTTTTATATTCAAATCTTCAAAATAATCTTACAAATGAAACAAGTATTTTTAACCATAAAATTAAGTGAAAATAAAACTTTATTTTGAAGAAAATAAATGTTTAGTCCATAAATAATTTGAAAAATTTACTATCAAAAATAAAATGTCGAGAATTAATAAAAATTTATAAGTTGTTTATGTAAAAAATACAAAACAATTCCATATACACGATCCTTCATATTCTTTACCATTAACAACTATTTTAACTTATTGCTTTTCAATAATAATCCTTTAAATAATAGCACTAAACTGCATTAGAAATTTTTGTGTTACTAATATTCTACTGCAATTTAGCACTATTATTTAAAGGATTATTCTTTACCATTATTTTCATGTAATATAATTGTTACTAAAATTTCAAATATATATTTATAACTCTCATTTATTGTAGTACACAATACAGAATCCATACCATGCATCATTCAAAAATAAATGATACAAAATCAATCTGATTTAATACGTTTTTAAGTTGAATTGAATGCATCCTTTCTCATCAGTCATCTATTTATAGTTATTAGTTAAATAAGAATTTTTAAACTTTTTTTTTTTTTCATATTTTTGAGGTTCATGTCCATGCTCTTTTTTAAGAATGTAATCATCATCACAAGTACAGGGAGGATATTCTGTTTATTTTAAATCTTTTTAAAACATACATTTTCAAAAACATGTTCTATTTTAGCAATTTAAATATATTTCAAATAATTTATTTAATATTTCTGATACTCTAATTTAAAAGAAGTATTTAAAAATAGATCATAATATTGCCTTTGGATTAAATTATATATTCTTAATATAAATTTTAGCTATTTTATATTAAGACAAGTTCTGTTGATTTAAATATAAATAATTTAACCCTGAAAAACAAAAAAAAAAAAAAATAATTTTCAGATTCTCTTATATTGAAAACAATTGATTTATTGAATTGATGATCAGTGAATTTATTTGCAAATTAAAATTTGGAAATAATTCATCCATTATTTTTTCCAAAAATTTTAATAAAAGTAATGAACATTTTATATCATAATTATATATTTTCAGGCGGCCACACTACGCCCTTATTTAACAGCCGTTCGACATACTCTGAATGCAGCAATGTGTTTAGAAAATTTTTCGTCACAAGTAGTTGAAAGACATAATAAGCCAGAAGTTGAAGTGAGGTAAAAATAATTTTTTATTTTTTTTTATAAATGGAATATTTTATTAATTTTTGTCTTTATATTTAGAAGTAGTAAAGAATTATTATTAACACCTGTGGTGATTAGCAGAAATGAGAAAGAAAAAGTTCTTATTGAAGGTTCTGTCAACTCACTACGAATTAGTATAGCTGTGAAACAAGCAGATGAAATTGAGCGAATTCTTTGTCATAAATTCATGAGGTTTATGATGATGAGAGCAGAAAATTTTATTGTTTTACGAAGAAAGCCAGTAGAGGTATATATTTTCAATTTTAAAGTTTAACTTAAAATATTTTGTTTAAATTTGCATTAAAAAAAAATGCTTAACAAATAGAAATTTTTGTATTATGAACATTAAAAAATTGTAACAATAAAATTTATAGATATAATAAAACTGTTAATTTGATAAAAGTGGACTAAAATATTCAGATTATGTAAAGATTTAAATCTAAAATTATAAAAAAATATCATTTAAGAATTTAAATTTACTAAGTTTTAATTTATAAATATTGCCTTCCTGAGGAAACTCTACCTCAACTTATGATTGTCTTGACTTATAATCACTCTGTACTTATGACTGTGATATCATCAGTAAATTCTGATTGATTAATACAATTGAAAAATTTATATATATTAATTAAAAAGCATAATTAAATTTGTATATGGGGTTTTGAGTCTCTGACCATTAGGAACTTGAACCCCATATACATTAGTATCCTTTTTGTATCTGGTTCTTGTATTTTTTTTATTTATTAAATTTATTAATATAAAATGGTAATAGGAAATCATAGTGCAGGCTTGAATAATGTGGTTTTGAATTAGTGCACAAAAAAAATTTGAGACTATCCCTTAATATATGTAGTGCTAAATTTGATTAGTGTGCTTCAACAAGTGCAATTTATTTATTTATTTTTCCTGAACCCTCTGAAGCATTGGCAACCGAATCTTGGGGATTGTAGTCTACATGATTAGAGCACTGCAATAAATTTATTTATTTTTAATTCTGTTAATATTACAACCTTCGTCATCTAATTGTTAAATAAAATTACAAACAAATTTAGTGTGAATGATAATTACCTAATAATAGCCATTACAATATTATATAGTCAGTCTTGCCATCAGTTCCTCTCCAGTACTAAATGTCTATGGATGTGCAATTATTTTTACAAAATTTATGCAATTTTAAAAAAAAATTTTTTAATGAAAAATAAATTTTAATTCTTACTATAAATTTTTAAATACCTATACATATTTTCCTCAATGATTTAAAGTACATGTAATGCAATATAGATATGTTTTGACTTAATGATTTAAAGTACATATAATGCAATATGGATACGTTTTGAGAGGGGAAAAAAAATACATATTTATAATTTTGATATTTTCCAGGATTCATTATAATTATTCCAATTGGTTTTTTAATTTGATTAGTGCAGTTTTGATATATGCTGTATATTGTGAGGATTCATTAACTGTAATATAGAGCATATTACACTACCTGCTGTATGTAATGTTACATATTACACTACCTGTATGTAGTGTAATATGTAACATTAGACTACATATGTAATATTATTAATAATAAAATAATATTACTTGTGATAATTTGATAAATTATTTTTGTTGATATTGTAATGGTGATGATGATAATATTCACTCTGCTTATAATACAATGTGACTATTATGGCATTAATGTTTTCAATGACAGGATTATCAATTTCCACTTGTAATTATGTGCAGTCAATAACAGTTAAGCCTAATCAATATTTAAAAAATTAAAACTGTGAAATCTAAACTAATTTTTGTCAAACAATTACAATTAATAGTCTTTTTCAGTCTCTTTCAACAGTTTAAACATTTTTTTTAAATTTTATTTTTTCCATAATTTTCCATTCTGTATATTTGATCTCCAAAAATACAATTTTTTTTTTATATGAAATCGTAGCTATCCATTAAAATGGTTGGTATTTTTAAATAGCACTATCTCTTCTGAACAAAACAAGCCATGAATGAAGAAATCTGGATCATATTTTTATAAATTTATAAAAAACTAAGGGTTGTGTATCTTTCATTCAATAAAGTTGTGGCATAATAAAACAATTGCATAATTTCTATGAAAAATTATTATTTTTATTAGTATTTCACATTTATTATCTTGTATTTACTTCATTTGTATAATTTTTAGTTGTATTTTTTATAAATTTTTCTAATATTGAAAATCCTAACATATATGAAAATGGTCTCATCTTATACATAAATTGCTATAATATTCTTTGTTGCACTAATTGGATTGCAGATGATTTATTGTTTCAGCTCAGCCAATACCATACATATGAGATAAAATAGACTTCCCCAAATTTTCCCAGGAAAAAGATGGTGGTAGCAATTGAAGAAAAGTGGCATACTCCTTTAAAGGGCCGGAGGGTATTTACGTTTCAACTTTTACTTTTTTGCCTAAATGTCTGTGAAAATGAAACAAAAATGAATGATTGAGACACATTTTTGTGTATTTTAACAGAATTAAACAATATTTACCTATTTATCTATAATATTTTTTCATCTGTAAGCATTTTATAATTCATTGTACAAAAAATTCAAATTTACTTATTTAAAAAATATCATTTATCTCATCACAAAACCAGAATATCTTTGATATATTAGACTACAAAATTAGAATTTGGATTTTATCCTATCTTTTAATCAAGTGGTTTGATTTTAAAAACTATTTCTACAATTGAAAAACTTTAAGAACCACAGAAGTGGATATTTTCAACTAATAAACATAAAAAAACGATTTGTAATAGGATTCATAAAATAAATTTTTTTATTGTTTATCACTTTGTTTTGACATTTATATATGGCAAAAACACAAGGTGTAAATAGGTCATAATATCTACCCACATGATATGCACTGAATAGGTTAATACTCTATAAAATTATATTACTACATTGTATCCAAATATAATTTAGAAAAAATTTTTACATTATCAAATTTGCATAAAACTGAGAATTGCCTATACTTTATTTATATTATACATTAGTTCTTGCTAATGTCTAATATAAATAAATCATAATAGTGAATTTTTTTAATCATATATTTAGTACAGAATATAATAATTATTTAACTAGTGTAATTATTGTTGTTACTCTTTTTTTTTCAGGGATATGACATTTCATTTTTAATCACTAATTTTCATACAGAACAAATGTACAAGCATAAATTAGTTGATTTTGTTATACATTTTATGGAAGAAATTGATAAAGAAATTAGTGAGATGAAATTAGCATTAAATGCAAGAGCTCGTATTTGTGCAGAAGAATTTTTAAAACGAGTAAGTAAAATCATTACATAATATATTACTTTTTGATTTATTTTTATAGATAGTATAATTAATGAAAAAATATTTCTGATAATAAATTTTGCCAAAATTTATTGCCTATTCTTAAAACATAATGTCATTATTTTATAGAAGGAAACAATCTTTTCTAATGATAAATATAAAAAATTACAGAAATATTTTCAACTTTTCAGGCATTGTTACCTGTAACATATACTAATTCTAAGATGCATTAGAATATAAACATGGATTTAAATTCAAATATTAAAATATCTTACATATTTCAAAATAAACTTTTAAACTTATAAAACATAATCTGTCTACATTAACTGTAACATATAAATAACAAAATATAAAGAATATTCTTAACTTTGGTAATACTAAATAAAATAGCTATATCAAGAAATAAAACACTTTCAGCAGAAAAACAAAAACAGGAACATTTTTAAACCAACTGAAGATAGCTCTGGTTTTTAAAATAAAACACTTTCAGCAGAAAAACAAAAACAGGAACATTTTTAAACCAACTGAAGATATCTCTGGTTTAAAAACCAGAGCTATCTTCAGTTGGTTTAAAAATGAAGATAGCTCAGTTGGTTTGAAAATAATAACTGAAGATTGGTTTGAAAATAATAACTGATTTCAGTTGGTTTGAAAATAATAACTGAAGATAGCTCTGGTTTTTAAACCAGAGCTATCTTCAGTTATTATTTTCAAATGAAATGAAAAGCAGTAAAAATTTACCATAAGGCAAAAATAGAACTTATCAACACTCAAGAACTATAAATGATCCCCATTGTCTTGAACTTGTTTATCCACTTCCAGACAATGGAGATGACTTGTTTATTTTTTTTATTTAAGTCTAATGAGTGAAGAAAGTACTAGAATGGATTAAAAGCAATCTGGTTTAGTTTTCATTTTTCTGCTAAAAGTGCTTTTTTTTTTATTATTGATATTTTATTGTAAAATATAATAATATATACAAATATTCATTTCTGTTATGTTGTAATGTTGAGCACATCCATAATTATGATGATGATGATTAATTGATGTTATCATGATATAATATTGATGCCATACATCAATGATATTTTGAGTTAGTGTGACACTGACATGTCATCATATAAACATTTCATGGCATTATGAGTCATCAGTATTTTGTGATGTTACTCATTATTATATTATGATATCAGTGCAGTAATATATCACTATATCATGCCATCTATTATAGAAATTAATAAAATTTTGTCAATGGCTTAATTATTCAATATATTTTTAAATGCTTATTGTAAAAAATTATTGAATAGTTCAGTTATTTAAGTTAGATCATCAGAAACAGCTGTGTATAATATGGCAGTTATAGCTTTTATTATTTAGTAGATACTGGCATATTATTTGATATAAGTAATACTTTTAAAATCAGTAGTTTCTATAAATATAGAATGATAAATTTGTTTCATGAAAAATGTCTGTATTATTCTATCTATCTTTAATTTTTTAAATTTAACTAGAAGTTTTAATATCTTTATCTAATTGTTGCCTATTATGCAGCCTTACATTAAAAATTGCCATATAACAAACAATCTATCTAATTAAATAATAAAATTTATATTGAAACATAATTAGGATTTTTGAGATATATATATATATATATATATATATAAAGAAAAGGGAGTATATCAAAACCACCATTATAAATACAGATTGCATATTATTGATAGTATTGAATCCATTGAGATGTTTTAATTGTCAACACTGATCATAGTGCTAATACCTGCTATGAGAAAGCAAAATGTGCCATTTAAAGCATGGAAAACTGAAATGAAAACATCTAGTTTACAATATAATAATAATGATGATCTAACATTAATTTGTCAAAAAGTATCCAGCATATTTGTGGAATGTTAAGAAAGAAATCCTGTCAGTTCATATCAACTAAAATAACTATGCTGAGGCATCATTCCAGTTTGTAAAATTATTTTTAATTGCTGTAAAGTTTGCGATTATTTGTAATTTTGACCTTTATTGAAAAGATTTGTTGTTAGAATAATGTTTTCTGCTCATTGGATAGGCATATAATAAAATAGTTGCTTAGCATGCAGCTACTTTGAATAATCTGGGTTCAATACTGAGTTTCACATATTCAGTTTTCAGAGATGTCTAGGCCTGGCCTGTTGAATTTCATTCAACTTTCAAATTGATTCTACCTTGACTGTTTACCATCCTATAATAGGTTCTAATAATGATTGCTACCAAAAGTATCCCTATGTGATTTGACAGCTTAATTTAAAATATTTTTGGTGTTTTGAATATTCTCAAAAATTTTATTTTTATGTGAAGTATGCAAGAGATTAAATATAAAATTTATTGATCTTTTAAGTGCTGTTTATTTTATTAGTAATAAATTATTAATTTTTATTTTTTCAGAATTTGATTTATATAATAAATTTTTTAATTTTAGTTTTAAATCGTAAACAAAAGAGAAGTGTGTGCAGACCAAAGTTAATAGAAGAGTCTTCGTTGGACAACTTAAGTGTTATGCCCTGAAATTGATTATAAATTATTTGTAATTTTGTTTTCTACAATCAAATCAGTTTTTGAATGAGATTTTATGTATAATATTGGATATAATAATAATGATGATCTAGTAATAAATTGTTGGTGCTAATACTTAAGTTCATATTTTAAAAAGTTACATCTTATGTGCCATTTTTATATATATATATTGAAGTGTTTAATCAATGTAATTCTATTAAATATAAAATTTTTCTCATAAGATTTACCTGTTTATATAAAGTTAATGTAAAAGCTTAATTTTAATTATAAGAATAATATTTATTAATATTTGATCAAAAATTTAAATTTATTAATCATTATTAAAATAATTCTCACAAAATTCATATATGAATCATAACATCATTATTAGTTATTTTTTATAGGAAATATATCTTTTGTCTTGTTTTTATTTATATATATGTAGAATATTTGAAGACATTTGGTTATCTCATCTTGATCTTTATCTGTTGTTGTGTTTACGCTTTTTTGAAACTTACTAAATATATTGCATTTATCTGTGTTCATTAAGAATAAGATTATATAGTGTGTAATGAATTGTTTTTCTTAATACAAGATATGAACAAAGTTCCTGGTCTAGTTCAAAAATAAATTTAATTTTGCTATAAATTAATCTTCTGTTCAAAATAAGTAAGTGCTCCCTTGCTAGTCTGTTCAATGAGCCACCATTACTGCCACTTTTAAAAATTATTCTTGGTAATCTCTTAAGATTATGGTAACTATCTATATTTGGTAGTCTCTTAAGATTGTTTAGCACTACCTGCAAAAAGTTTGGATCTCTGAAAATATGTTTAAATACAAGATTCAAACCAATTGTACACATGAAGTGAAATAGTGAAAATTATAATGGGTTAAAATTTTAATTTATAGATATAGATTTTAATGTTGAAACAAATTATTCCTTTGTCTATCATCATCATCATCATAAATGAGCAAGTCAAGTTTAACCTGGCAAGCATAATTGTTTTTTTTTTTTTTTCATCAGAATTATATTATTGTAGTCAAATTTCAATTATCCTATATATTATATGGACAGATCTTGATCAAAGGAATAATTCCTATACATTCCTATTATGTATAATCATCAATCATTTTGGTGAGTTTGATAAATTTCACTAAATTTCTCACTTTTACCGATAATTTTACATAATTCCCAAATGATAGTAATTTGATAAATGTCAGAATTTCTCACTTTTACTGGCGATTATGTATAATTCCCAAATGAATTTGGTAAATTTGATAAATATTGCTGAATATATTACTTTTAAAGCGATATTTGCATAATTTCCAAAATGTAGTTCATAAATTTGATAAATATGAAATTTTTACTTTTTGTTATTTAATTTTAATAATTTAATTATAGAGTTACTGTTGTTTCACTTTACAACAGCCTCTTAATGTTCATTCATCTTTTAACTTCCATTATTTCTAGTCATTTTAGTATGTTTACAATGTCGACTTCCACATCATCCTCATCAAGTCCACATCTCTCTTCAAAGGAGATGCTTTCCAAAATCTTGAGGATGAGTCTGGATGTACGCTCTTATGTTTAGGAACAAATTGATAACTTTGATATGATTTTTATGGTAAGTTATTGCAATACTATCTGAAGTCATCACATAGCGAATTATCTTTACTTGGCACTTATATCTCATGCTCAGTTCATTTTCCATTAATTCATATTTCCTCATTTTTTCATTTTCAATTGTTATCAAATCCTGATTTGTGATTCCGATCTCAGTAAGCCATATAATCTTTCATTTTTTGTCATATACAAAAATATGCTGTAGTTTTAGACACATCTTTATCCTGGTGTCAGTTCTGATTTCCACACTTTAATTTGAGATTATTTCTTGAACCGAGTGAGATATTTTCTTTGACCTCCTTAAAGTCGAACTTATTACATAAATGGAGTTGAATGCAACGAACTACATTATTCAGTGAGAATGCATTATTTATCAAATTTATCATCTTAGACTGGAGATTATTCATAATATCCGGTAAATATGAATAATTTTCAAAATATGAAATAAATATATCACTTTTACCGAAATCATTGGTGATTTTGCATAATAACTGGCGATTATACATAATCACAGGATTAATCACATTTACCGTAACATATATACTATTATGTGAAAATATTTGTAAACAAAAATCACTGGTATGGTCTCTCACATTGTTTTCATGTGATTCCCTATGATTTTTCTATTTCCCATGATATTTTTGCTCAAAATGATATTCAGAGCTGTTTTATAGATTTAGATTGAATTTTAGATAATGGCAAAATGAACATCAAAAAATTTTTATGATGCTTTTAGCAATGACAGAAATGTTGAAGTTATGCATAAATTTGAAGGGATTATTACGTAGATCGATTTTAATTAAATTTTGTTCTTTCAGTGTGTAATTTTTTTAATTTTTATTTGATAAAGTGTCTGAAAAGTAATTGGATGGGCGTTTTAGGAAAATTTCTAGGAATATAATTAGAATTGTGCATATTCATATGAAATATTGGTTCTTTCTTTTTGAAACAAAAATATTTCTAAATTTCTGTTCATTTTGAGTTAAGATGTTTAGTAAAAACTTGAATTTATATGATCACAATACTATATACAGTATTAAATTTGGAAAAAGTGGCATTGAAACTCGAGTATGAACCTTTAGTATAAATTTATTATTCATATTCTCTAAGATGATCAAGAGATTATAAAGATGAATAAACTAGTAGATCTATATTTACAAATGAATTTATGAGCATATTTTAAGCATAGATAAATTTCTGCAAAAATATCATTTAGGGTTTAAAATTTAATTTTTTTTTACTGAATATTTCATTCGCATTTAATGGAAATTCAACAAAAATAAAAAGACATCTGCGTATCTCTGAAACCGAATAACTTGCAATTGCGTATGTCGGGAGCCTACTAAACAGATCACTTTTCACTTTCGACTCAGTAATGCATTAAAAATATTGATGCAACATCTTTCTTTGGATAGAGTGTATGAATGAAAGGAACATTGTAAAATATTCGAAACTCCTAATCCCCTGTAGATGGGGATAGAATTCATCCACCATCTGACCCGCCTGTCGTAAGAGTCGACTCTTTCTTTCTCTAATCTTTTTTAAATCCATTCTTTGATATTTAACAGTATTCAAATATTTTATGATTTTCATAGTTAAATAAATTTGCTCAAAATTCCTTTATTTATATATGTGTGTAGGTGCTTACACAAGTCGATTTGTCCAAAAACACGATCAGTAGTAGATTGTTTACACAATTTTATAAAAAATCAGCAATTTATTGTCTAGCATAATAATAATAATACAGTAAATCGTTATTAATGATTTCATATCAGCGAGTTTGGATAAAAATTGTCAGAAAGCTTGAAAATGAATTGAAGTTCCCTCACATTTAATATTTGATCTTACTTGTTAGTATTACAGAGATAAACTATTTTTCCTTTAAATAATATGAAATTTAATCAGACACCAGAACCAGAAGGCTTGATCTAGCACTTCTGAAGACCGGTATGTAATTCGGCACAAGTTCGTGTTGAAGGACACTTTAAAAAATAACAACATTAAATATTTTATATTGCAATTCCGTTTAATAGGAAATATAAAATTTTTAAGTAAAAGGTGTGAATCCTGTAATGTGCATTTCGAATTAGCCTTAAGCGATGACAAATAGAATGAAAGAGAAGTAGGATAATGAAGAATGGCATGTTCGGACGTGTTTTCAATGATAAAATTCAAAAATCACTATCCTTCTGTCGTGTTTGCTTTGGGCATTGACGAGGAAGGAAGCTTGTAGAGTGGGTGTCGCGTGGAGGGTCTACCTGAGGATTGGCATCCAATCTGCAAGTGCTGTTTTTCTGTCACCTAGATCGGGCTCGGCTGAAGGCAAGTGTTCATTTCGACAAATATTTTGGATAACTTCGCAAATGAATAATGAGCATTATTCATATTATTGTAGAATTCCATGAAACAGATAATCTTTATTGTGCCAACATAAAGAGCCTGTGTTAAATGATTTCCAATATTACGAAATGATTGAAATCCGCTCATTTTCAGGACTCGCAGGTTATTACAGGAAACATGTAGAATAGTACGAGTATACAAAAATAGCAGAGCGATTTAATATTAGGCTACATAACTTTCTTTAATATAACTTTGAAATTTTACCTCATTCATTTATATTTTTATTTTGATGAGGTACAATAGAAACTATTCGATTAACTAAAAACTTTGACTACTAACTCATTATTAAAATATCCGAATTTTGAAAAGTTTCTATTTAGCTACAGATGATTTCATTATCGTTTTAGGAGCAATAGGAGTCGTCCAATCTCAAGTGGAAGGAAAAAATTATTTTCCAATGGCTTATGCGAGCAGACAGTTGCTAGGAACAGAAAAAATTATCATGGAAAAGGAATGTTTTGCTGTGATTTGGCTGTCAAATATTTTCGAATTTATTTATATGGGAGAAAATTCACATTATAACTGACCATCGAGCTTTGAAATGGTTAATGAACATTAGAGACTGAGTTCGAGGTGAGCCAGGTAGAATTTTTACAAAAATACAACTTTGATATAATATATAAACCGGGTAAATTACACACGAACGCTGATGTACTTGGCCGAATCAGACAGATTTCGCAGTACCAGCCTATCATCAGTAAACAACCTTTTAGAGAATAACAAGTATTGTACGTGACCCTCTCTAGAACAGGATTAAGACACTTGTCGAAAATAATCCAGACA
The DNA here is from genome assembly GCA_000484575.1 of Olivierus martensii. Lineage (NCBI taxonomy): Eukaryota > Metazoa > Arthropoda > Arachnida > Scorpiones > Buthidae > Olivierus > Olivierus martensii. Next base: position 44,347 of record AYEL01060357.1, on the reverse strand, counting down.
CTAACGAGCGATTTCTGGATGAGATGAAAACCTTCTCCATCCAAAACAACAATCTCTCTTATCATCGTGGGAATAACAAAAACAGATGCGAAGAAACATTACAAATAGTAGTACCACACTCACTAGTCGAGCATGTGTTAGAACTGTTTCATAGCCTCACAACATCGGAACATCTGGGTGCGAAAAAGTGAAAAAAAAATTTTAGAGTCATTCTTCTGGTCAGAGCTAAAGAAAGAAAGAAAGAAAGAAAACTACTGTGAACAGTTCGAAAGTTGTAACAAACGGAAACATGCAAAATCAAATTTCCATTAATCTATAAAATTTTCCTAAGCTTGATTCCCTTTTCTCGACAATAGGTATGGATATTTTGGGATTTTTTCCCACTATTACCAATGGAAATAAGTATGTTCTTGTGCTTGTCAACTATTTTTCCAGTTATGAGGAGTGTGCGGTTCTCTCAATCAAAAGATGAATACAATCGCTAGAATCATTCTAAAACGTTAGATACCTGCTATCCAACAGAGAGACAAAATTTCTAGTCATACTAATGGAAGATATCTGCAAATTATTGCGTATTAAAAGGCTACACATCTCTGCATATCACCCTGCATCAAACAGGACTGTAGAGCGATTCAACCGCATTTTAGTCAATATCACCGTTCATCTATCATCTTCATATCAGTAAATAATTTTTTGTATTTATTGGTTTTAATGATATAACTAATATAATAAAAGCCATGATTAATGTATTTCACAAATACAGTAATTTGTATTGAATTTCCACATAAATAAAAATAATTCTATGTAATTTGATAGAAGTAAATATATATAAATAGGTATAAATCGTAATGAAGATGTAGATATATTTGGTAATTCAGTTTCTCACTAGAAAATAAATGGCATATTTAAATACTACTGTGAGATATACAGTTGTAAATTGTAGGTGCTTTATTATATTCAAAAACAGTGTATAGAATAAAAAGCATACAAGAGAGAAAAAGTGTCAATCTGCAGGATCGGGAATAAGGATCATGTGGTTAGCATTATGTAATTTACGTTATTGTTTTTCATTAATATTGGCGCATTTTTATACAACTTGATATTCTTACTAACTAATATCTCTCAATATTTGGGTATCTTTTCATCACATTTGTTTATTGGAGGAATTCAAATTTTAGATATTGAATATTTATTCTTTATTCAAAAGTTCCTCCGAAGGCATCATAGCCTGTTTCAATACTTCTGTTTCGAATACTTAACATTCTTTACTTCTTTTTCTCCTTTTTTCCTTTGCTTTTATGCTTTTCCTTTTTCTGCTACTGATTTTTGTGATTTTAAAAAGTTTAATTTAGAAGCCTTCTTATTTTTTTTTTCCGGGAATTCCAGGTACTGAGGTATGGGTACTACCCAGTTTTACCCTATACCTCGATTCCTTGTTTTGCCCCACCACGACATTTTTTAATAAAAATGGTATATCTACATTCAATGATGCGGTAAAATATTGATTAATGTGTTAAAACATTATCAGGACCTGGTCCTGATAGGGTTGCGGACCCCAACCCCATGCCTACCTGTTGACGCCGATCCACATAGATCTTCATGTGGATATTTAATTCATAAGCCGACAAGTCTGGAAAATGATTTATCAAAAACTCCATAATATGAAACAATGCAGAATACTTTAATATCAACTAAGGACCGGCTGGTCCGTAAAACAAAAATAATACAATCCAAACAAACTCTGAGCAATCTTCGTGTTAGTAACAAACATCTAACATGTATACATAAAAGTCCATCGACAAACAGGTAAAACATCCACGATTTTACGGACACCATCCCAAAAAATAAAATAAATAATATTAATACAATATTTGCATAAACTGTCTATAGTATAGCTACATCCAGCATTTCTTATCTGCACTGGTGCGTGTAAAATAAAGCACTCATTTATTGCAAAATGCGTCATTTTTATTTTAACAACTTACCTAAATTTAATATACATGTATGTAGGTAATTTAATTTAATTTAAAATACTTTATGTAAAATAATACAATTTTTAGGCATAAGTCACATTAATTAGTGCAGGTATGTTGAAAATGCTAATTAATGTTTCTAAAAAATGTTACTTTGATTTTACGGACTTTTCGATTTTATGGACTAGTCTTGCCCCCTATAGTCCGTAAAATCGAGGTTTTACTGTATTCCAAACATCAGATGGACAAACTTTAATCTGCCAACCAATCTCACTTGATGGTGCAAATTTTGTTCAAGCTCAAAATGGTATCATTCAAATTCCAGCCACACCCATTATAACAGGTAATCCCTCTGCTGCACCACAAATGGTACAGTCAACTTCAACAACTTCAAGCCCACAATCTATAACAATTCCATCTTCTGTTGGTGTTCAAGGAGGAAATATTGTCATGCAGGTGATGCCAGGAAATGGCAATGGAACTGGACTTCAGACAATGCCATGATTACCAATTCCAGCAGGAGCTGAATTAATGGAAGAAGAGCCATTATGTAAATGCCAAACAATATCATCAAATCCAAGAAATTTACAGTTTCCTTGCTGACAAGGAAACTGTAAATTTCTTGAATGTTACCATATACAAAGATGGTGAGAAGTAGAGTGCAAAAGTTTATAGGAAGCCTTTAAATTTTAAAATAAATAATATATATTATAAAAGATAAATATAAATTAAAAATAATAACAAGCAAATTTCTAGTGGGATTCCATAAATCTAAACAAGCAATAAAGCCAAAAATCTTTTGTGAAAAGCAAGGCCTTTTGATTTGTTTGAAAATAGTAATGTTTTATTAGTTCAATATTTGTCTAATTAATTGTTAAATGACTTGTTTGAACTAAGAATTTATGCAATGCTGTAATAGTCTAACTGATAAGGCATTGCATCATTTCAAAACATGTGATTTGATTCCAAGCCATGCCAAATTTTTATTTCAGATAATTAGAATTATAATCATTAATTAATAAATGGCATTATATCTTAGTCTGAATTATATTAAATAATTATGTTTACTGTTAATATAAAATATTTTAATTTTAGATGACGACTGTGGCTTTGATGATTTGATTATATGAATTTTTCGACATTTAATAGCAATGAAAATTTTATGTTTCATATTATTGTGAAAATATAATACAGAGGGCCTGCAACTTATAATAATCCATTCTTATGACAATAATTATTTATAACAAAAATCTATATTTATGACAGATACTATCATAGTTTTGCAAAAATTACAGCCAGTCAAGTAGATGTCTGAATAATTGCCAGAATGAAAACACACACTGCTTCCAATATCTAATATAGATTATTTATATTTAATTGCAAGTTCCATACTCAAAATTTTTCACTAAGGGTCTAGATCCAGGTCATTCAATCTTAACCTTGAATAAGTTACTTTATTTGGCTGCTGACTTTACCATAGGTGTAGGAGGCAGCTTGTGTAGTGAAAATATATTAGTAGAATTTCACATTGATCAATATCCAATAAGAAAGAAAGCAATGTATAAATTCAATAAAAAAAAAATGGCAGATACCTGCTCTTCAGTGCTTCTTTTGTTATCTATGAATTGAAATGAAAATATCTGTTTCCTGAAAAGTCTGCAAATTAATCACATTTAAATAAAGCAATTTATTTATCTGGACATTATCCTTGGCATGGCTTGCACTTCTCCAGGTCAAATTCCATGTCTCCAAAAATTTTCTTAATTATTCCATGTTAAATGTCAAGTCCTGAGACGAGTTATTAGCAAAGCAGTTGCCGAATAACTATTTTGCAGCAGTTCTAGTTGTTGCAGCATCGTAACTGAATGCTGAAGGCAGTGAATCTAGCATCAAAATGATGGAAGATAGTGTAATTAATACATGTTGCTTGTGCGATTTCTACTGTTTTGCTAGGGGGAGCTTGTACTCTTAATTAAAATTAAATTCATAGCACTATTTTTGATTATTCCCCAATTTATTTATTAATAATGTTGGAATATAGATAATATTACAATATTAAAAAACATTATTGTTATTACTTATTTTCCATTGTATTTTTTGTGTGTTTGTCTGTGAACACATCAAATTGCATATTTCCATAAGATAAAGTTGCTTTCATCATGGAGGCTGCTATCTTGTTGATTAGATCTGCAGTTATGTTCTATTCCACTGCAAATATTAACTTAGCAATGCTGCATGCTGATTGGCAGCAGTGTGTTCAGTACAGTTGGCTAACTTAGCTATTGCAGCTGCTGCTCTACTGAACTTGCCTCTGCTATCTCTATCACAAATTGAGCAGTTTATAGTTAGGCATGAAGTAACTTCCATTATGTAGTAATCAATAAATGATTGAAAATGAGAGTAAAAAATAATTGCTTATTTCTTCTAAAAATTTTAATTTAGAAATATAAATTATACATTCCATCTTTGTTTTTATCTAGTATATTAATACTTTTATGTAGATAAAAAAAAAAGACACAAAATATATATATTCTCTTTTTATATAATAAACAGCATTTATTCGACATTACAGTACTATATGACTTTTTGGTTATTAAGAATTTAACTTATAACATTATGACTTTGAGAAATCATGCTCTGAGTATGATGGATTCAAATTGCAACAAAAATTTTGAATGTATCCCTGTCATTAAGTCAGGGATCTTTTGAATTGATAAATATATTGAATCAATTCTCTCTTAATTTTATCATTCCTTTTTTTTAGAAAAACGAAAAAAGAAACATAAGAAAAAACAAACATATACAGTTGATCCAAGTCTTCTTTTAGCTTGTGTTTATTTTGATCAGACTTACTGTGGCTATATTCTTGAAAAAGATTTGGAAGAATTATTGTATATGATTGGTTTGAAATTATCAAGAGCACAGGTATGATCTCAGTATATTTTTATATGTAGTGCCTTAAGATTCATGACATTTATTTAAAAGAAATTTCAATAAATGTTTATTTTTTTTATTGGCAATTCTTGTATTTTTTCCAATTTTTTTACACTGTTTTTTTCACACCTATGACAACAACTTCCAAGTAAAAGCAATTTAAAAATAATTATATACTATAAAAACATATAATGTACCACAATTTTTACAATGTATAAATTATTTAATTTTGACATGGTTTATGAAAATGCATTTCGGCTGATGCCCTCTTCAGTCCATCTTTTAACCATGCTTCACTGTAAAAATTAAGATAATATGACAATCACTTTTATTTAAAACTGTAATAAAACATATTCAAAAAACTTATTTCTAATTTTATATACACCCATAGCTTGCTTTACGGCCTAGATACGTTCCGGAAAAGTTGGCCGGAAAAGCAAAAAGCTGTATAACGAATCAATTATTTTGATACAAATTCAATTGGATCTGTTCCAATTTTTTATAAAATAATATAGTTTTTAGTTCATTAAAGCATTTTATTCTTTCTATTTCCTATAAAAATGCTTACATAAAAATAAAAGTACAAAACAAGTAATAATAAACAGAAATTCAAAAAATAAACATATAAATTAAAAAACAAAAGAAATCATATGAACATATGTGTATAATAAAAAACATAAAATAAAATGTTTAAAAACTATTTTAATTTGATTATGAACATTAACATGAAGAATCAGTAAGCTATAATATGCTGCCATCATCATTTTCCCCTGTTGTGGATTGATCCAGTTTAAAATATTGGTCCAACAGATTTTCGTGAGGTGGAATGTATCAGCGCCGCCTAAAGGGAGAAACTGGAACTCTCATGGAGCAAGTAAACAGAAGGTCGCAAACAGTACAGCATTATTTTTGGCCATATAACGAAACATTGTGGGCTGTAAGTCGAATACATGAAGAATCAGTAAGCTATAATATGCTGCCATCATCATTTTCCCCTGTTGTGGATTGACCCAGTTTAAAATATTGGTCCAACAGATTTTCGTGAGGTGGAATGTAGCAGCGCCGCCTGAAGGGAGAAACTGGAACTCTCATGGAGCAAGTAAACAGAAGGTTGCTAACAGTACAGCATTATTTTTGGCCGTATAACGAAACATTGTGGGCTGTAAGTCGAAAAAGTGCCATAATTAAAAAAGGCCGTTATAGAGAAATGCCGTATAAAGAGCGGCTGTATAGCGAGGTATGGGTGTAGTTGATAGAAATTTTTTTTAAATTTTTCATAAAACTCAGTATGCAAAATTTTCAGCAGGAAAATATATTAGTTATAATATACAGTAGAATCTTGTTTATTATTTCCTTTCATTTTGTTGAAATATTTTCAAAAATTTATATATCCAATAGGTTCGGAAAGTTTTACAGAAAGTATGTAAGAGAGAGATGTTTCATTATCGCAAAATTACTGATAAAATGCAGAATGAATCTGCACACAATACTCAACATCCCAAAGATGATGTAATATCGGCTAATATTAAAAAGATTTCAATGGGTAAGAATTTTTAAATGATGATTTTCAAAAATAATTGTTAATTCAGATGATAAATTAATTTTTATGATTTATATTGTTTTAGAAAATCAAAAATATTTTCCAATATTTAAAACAAAATCAAGTGAACAGAATAAAAGTTTTAAAGAAGAATGCTTAACAAATGGATCAACAGACAAAGAGAAAGATGACTCACCTTCTATAGTTTTTTATCAAGGAACAGTTGTAGACATACAGAAATTGGTTCAACAGTTGGTGAAACGAGAAAGAGCTTGTGCTGATGCAGAACTAAGATTAAAAGAATTAGAATTGCAATTGAGTAAGTATTTATATCACATTTTATATAAAAAATATTTTTATATTAAATTTATTTTTATTGATATTAATTATTAACAGAGGATATGCAAGAAAAAGTAAAAACTAGTGAAAACCAAAGTAACAAAGCTAACTCAGACTTAATAGAGCAACAGCAGAAATTAAAAACTACCGAAGAAGAATTAAAGAAAGTGCAATCACAATCAGAAAAATATCGAAAAACACTATCTAACTGTCAGGATCAATTGCATTCACTTTATTCTTCCGTACAAAGTGTCCTTCGTAGATCGTCTTCCAGATCAAGTTCTCATAATGTGGAAACCAAAAATGAAAATTCTAATTCACAGTTAAAAGAAGAAGTGAAGGGTGATAATTAAATATTTTACTATCATAGGAATGAACATTATATTTTGTAGAATAAGATATTCTTAATCTGCAAGAACTATAAGTGTGTAAATGACATCAACAAGTTTTTGCACTTCATCAGATTGCACATTTATTGTCATTCCTGATTTAAAACAAGAAATTTAACATTTTGAGTGTCAAAGGTTTGTGATTATATGAAAAATTTTAAATAAGGCACAAATTATTGTAACTATTTTGTGAGTATGACAGTGTTATATTATCTGATAGAGACGTTTTATTCTTCCTTGTAAATATTTAATTCTTATCTGTATGACATGAAATTGTCTTACAAAAATATTGCTAGTCTTGTTGGATATATATTGCAAATATTGGAAGAATACTTTTAAAGAGAGATTTGTTTATAGAAATCAATTGTTAGTTTTAAGTTGAAAATTAGAAATGAGTGTTTTGTATGAGATATATTATTTATGTAAAATAAAAATATTATTCAATAAAGTTTGTTCAAGTGTTTTATTAATAAATATAATTATATAAATACAATATGTAAGAAAGTATTATAAAATGACCCAGAAATAACACAATTTTATTACAGATTATGATAAACACTTACTTCTACTTTCAATAATGAATGCAATCTGTACCACTTCAGGAAGTTCAGAAAAATTGAAAACCTACAATAAAATAAAATCCATTTTTATTAATTTGCTATCTTTATAAAATTGTGGTTCAGTGTTTCCTAAACAGCGAATCGTGACACCCCAACAAGGTCGGGAATAGTAATTAATATTAGCAAATATTTTGATTTTTTTTCATTTACATGACAAATTTAAACTGTCTTATGATGCAAAAGCTATTCATAATTAAGATTCACATTTCAATAAGTCATAACTCGGGATCCGTTCGGTAGAATGACTTCCTATTTAACATGGAGATTTCTGTGGTGATATGGAAGTTTGAAGAAAAACTAGTTCATGAAAGTTTCCGATAGAGCAGTAATTCGGAGTGGATAAATAACGTTTCAAAAGCTGCGATGCACTTATGTATATGCTGTCTACCGTTGTCGGCAATATGCTGAAATTAAGAATGATACTATAGAAACGATGTGATCATACCGTTAATACAAATTTACAATGCCAGAATGAGGCATGCATCAAAAATTGCTAGCTCATAAAAAGCAACAACTTCAGAATGCTCACTGCCGATGATCATTTTACCAACCTTGGAGGATCCGGATCCAAAACTAGAGTTGTGGGACTCGGACCCTGGAGGATCCGAGTCCCACAGCTTAGTTTTTCGGGAGAAGTCTGGGCCCGGTCTGTTGAACCTCATCGTGGGTGTTGGCCAGCCTGTGATGGGCTCTTAAAGGCCGCCGCCAGATACAGAATATCCCGTGAGGCTATGGCGGCTTAACAAAAGTAATCTAACCTAACCGATGATCATTTAATGATTTTTTTGCATATTTTACGCCCCTTTCCAATCAGGGAGATTACTAAAGGGGCTGGCCAGTTCCAACCACGGGCTGCACCCACACTCGTGGAGGGGGCCGGATGGTGAAGGTCCCGCCGGACATAGTACCCTGAAAAAATTTGGGTCCTGCGTGGCACGCCGACAACGTCACCACTCAGCCATCCGATCCATCATTTAATGTTGAGCATAATGTCGCTGTCACGGAAGGATCGGGCAGTTTCCGTGGACCTTTATCAAAATCGACGGACTGGACTTAGACACCATGAATAATATTTCCAAGGGATAAAACCCGAGAATTGGCTCAAGAAGACCGATAGAGTAGAAAGTCGAAGCGTTTCCACTCGGCCGACCGATAGGATCACCGTTGATTGACATATCTATATAAACAAATAAATAAACTCTGCAAAAATATATCCAAAACAACAAACACGTTAAAATCCTGATTTTCTATTATTAATAACTTGCGAATTCGGCGATATCGGTTGTTATTAAGTTAAAGCGCTTACCTTATAAGCGCTTTGGGTGTGGCTCACCAATTATCACCGTTGATTGGCATATCTATATAAACAAATAAATAAACTCTGCAAAAATATATCCAAAACAACAAACACGTTAAAATCCTGATTTTCTATTATTAACTTTGTACTACCATTTTCTGGGTCGAGACGTCAATGATTCTAACTAAATATGATCTGTATACTTGTTTAAAAACGAAGGAAAAATTCAAGCAAAAAAGTGAGTACTTATCGAATAGTATTGTCAGTGATGGAAGGGCTACAGTGAATTTCGTTTTCTTGATTTGGATTGGTTTTGCTTTATGATGGAGGATATTCGAGTTTGGGAAATGGAAGTCAATTCATCGAGAAAAGAAATTATTTACGATGTTCGTGAATAGTAAAGACAAGACACTTCAAACAACATCGCTTCAAATGCTTGATAATCTTAATATTTATAATACATTTGAAATTCATATAATAAAAAACTCAATGAAAACGATTCAATAAAATTTTTGGAGCATATGTGGAATCGCGCCAATATGGCTGCCAGCGGCTTCGTTTATGCTGCCGACTCAGCATTGTGCAGGCGATCCAACTACTGGATGGATTGCTCAATGTTACAAAAACGAAAACGATTCAATAAAATTTTTGGAGCATATGTGGAATCGCGCCAATATGGCTGCCAGCGTCTTCGTTTATCCTGCCCACTGAGCATTGTGCATGCGATCCAGCTACTCTATGGATTGCTCAATGTTAGAAAAATGAAGCCGGCCGACATAATGTAATATTCTTCCTAAAAGATGGCGGACGCGAACATAAATTCGAAGATATAACAAATTGATTTCAGACATATCCCATTGTTGATTGTATGTAATAAGTTGTTTACCAGATCCAAGTAATCAGAAAAAAAAGTGTAGTACCCCAATAGAGTTTTATGCCACGATTCTTCCAATTCAACGGATTTTTTTTTTGCCATAGAAATTAGGGGATAGATAGCATATCCCATTGTTGATTGTATGTAATAAGTTGTTTACCAGATCCAAGTAATCAGAAAAAAAAAGTGTATTACCCCAATATAGTTTTATGCCACGATTCTTCCAATTCAACGGATTTTTTTTTGCCATAGAAATTAGGGGATAGATAGCTCACTCATTGTTTAAAAGTAAAGTCATGATTTGTGAGGTCACTGGTGGGGTACTTTCACGAATGTACATTCAACGCTATAGTAAATTGACTTTATTTTGGTGGCCAGACGTAACCCATTTATTTTAAAAAAATGTTATGTTCAACGCTATAGTAAATTGACTTTATTTTGGTGGCCAGACGTAACCCATTTATTTTAAAATGTGAACAACAAATCCGAATAGTAAATAAAAAGGCTGTAATACCCAAATATGGGGTATTAACCATTTTTTATTATAATTTTTTCTAAATACACGTTTTCCATAATTCGAACGAAGTGCTCAAAATACTCCAATTTTCGCATTTTCCTAATAGTTTAATGTTTCGAGGTAGGAAAAAAATAGATTTAAAGGCCAATCGAGGGTGAATTGTAAAAAAAAACCATAATTATATGTATTTATGCTAAAAAATGTAAAGTTATGAAAAAACAACAAAAACAAACAGAATGAATAAAATTTTACTTTATTGACAAAGATTAAAATCAAACAATAAACAAGAATATAATTACACTATTAATAGCAAAAATAGCACTATTAATACAAAATAATATAAGGCAACATTTTAGTTTACCTGCCACAGTGCGATAAAATAGATGGATATCTGAATGCTTATTGAATATTTCTAATGTTTAAGCTTTGAATTTGTTTCAATCATAAATTATTATAAACCTTTAATTATCTATTAAATCGATACAGCAGTTGTAAATACAACAACAACAATTTCTTGTTTTAAGCAGTGAAAGTAGAATCTTCCCAAATGAAAAGCATTTCCTATCTTATATCATCTCGTATTTTCTCATTTTTACATCCATATGCTAAACAATATGTATCAATAATGAAAAAAAAAAAAAAAAAGCAATCACAAATAGCAAGAAATGTATTCAGCGAACGTAGACTCCGAAAAAAAAAAAAAAAAACAGAAAAAACAACCACAAATAGCAAGAAATGTATTCAACTAACGATTCAGCGAACTTAGACTCTGGCTTTGTTCCCAGTGGTTTCCGGTCAGCTTCACAAAGGTCAGGGGCGAACAAATGAAAGCGAACTATTTATCCCTTAAAATCCATGGTTTTTGCTGACCTGTGGCCATTATAGAGCCGTCCATCCAGATGATTCGGACTTAATGTTAATTGCCATTAAACATAGTTAAAATAGAACGAACTAAGTGATATTTGCGCTTTCGTTGTTATTGGTTCTAAAGACTGATATCACATGTGACGATTTTTCTAGGTGAAAACTCTTAATATAAAAATCATAGTTTCTAAGTAGCAAGGTGAAAATACCCCCTGTCAATGGATCGCGTTACAGAATTAGCATATTATTATTAATTGAAATAATAATTGAAAATTCCCGAAATTAGAAATCCGAATCTTTTTAGAAATAGATTAGTTAAGATTAATTTTTTTTTTTGACAATAGTTACTATATCATAAGATTTTAAAATTACTGCCAATTATCGATAAGTAACACAACTATAGATGCAGATAACTGACAGTTAAAAAGTAATTATAAAACGCAAACTAATTTATCCTAACGGTAATAGAAGCAGTTAAGTTAACCTGAAGTTAGCCATAGGAACTTTAAGAGCATTGTAAAATCGGGCTTAATTGAATTATAACTAATTCAGAAAGAATAAATAAATTTCTATCAAAGTATAAAATCACAAAATCATTAATTATGATGCAACGATGACGTCATCGCGATGTGAGGTCATTTATTTGTTACGTCATTGAACCTGCGAACAGTGCCGGATTAAGTTAATGCGAGGCCCGATTGGATATAATTTTAAAACAGACGTCAATCGTCATTTACATCATTTATACATTACAAAGAATTATCTAAATAAAATACACCCAAAATGTACTACTGTAATTCCTTTTCTACAAATCAATTATTACATATCAATAAATTATTACTTGTTTTAGTTTTCTTAAACACCAAATAATCACCATATTTTCCATGACGTCCTCAACATGGCGATGCAGCAACCAGTCACCCCGGCCGACCTCACAAGTTCGTAAAAAAAAATTTTTTTTTTTTCTAAATCTTTACAACATTTCTTAAAAGTTAATGAATACAGAGATATATTTATCGATAATGATTCTTGATGTATATGACACTACAGAGTGGTATATGTTAATCACAGAATTAAGATATTTCAGCACAAAAACTTTAAAACATTTTAATAAAGCAAAGCAACTAGCTGCACAGTCGTCGTTTCCAATTCAATTCTTACTGGCATAATCGTAGTTTAGTGATAATTTGTGAGTTTGCTGCTAAATTACAGCGGTCATCATGAAGATACAGGGCTTTATCCCACCTTCCCCTACCTGACATTAACAATCAAATTAGCAATTTCTTAATTCATAAATAATTTGTGAATTAAGAAATTGTAAGAAATTAATAATTCAATTATATAAAATTGATGTAAGAAATTCAATATTGAAGCATATTTACAATAATCGTAAATATGCTTCAATATTAAATTTCTTACATTATTGAGATTATATTAATTTCCGTTTCCGTGATAGTCTGTTATTCTAATCTATGAATCTTCAATGAAATAAAATACTGTAGCTAGATCACATAGTACATCTGGGCTGTGGTTCGATATTCATCGGTTTTCTCACAGTTCGCACTATGTCTGTTCGATATTACTCCGTTTCTCACTTTTGTGGACCTAAAGTATCTCACGAATAGGATTGATTTCTAACCGCATGCGTAGTGGGGCGTAGTTCAATCTTGTTCAATGATGCCCAATTTATACAAATATGCAGTGTGCTTCAATACATCAATATAATCATAGTTTTTTGTATCATTTACGTCACTAACAATTAAACTTGTAGATAATTTTACTAAAACATTTATGAATGCCTCTATCTTTAATTATGTGACATGGCTCACCGAATTGGTTCTTTATTCAAACGAAACTATGATGTAAAACCAAGAAAACCGTGAAGGTTTTATTTTTGCATATTTTACGCCCCTTTCCAATCAGAGAGAGGACGAAGGGGGTGGGGCCAGTTCGAACTACGGGCTGCACCCATACCCGTGAAAGGGGACTGGATAGTGAAGGACGGGGATCACGGGGCCGGGCCCAGTACCCCGAAAAAATCCAGAACCAGACCCTGGAAGTGAACCCGGGTCCTCTTGCGTGGCACGCAGACAGCGTTACCACTCGGCCATCCGGCCGCCAACCGTCAAGGTTTAGTTAGTTTAGTTCGCGGAATATCGAACCACAGCCCTGAATTATAATCAAAGTGACACAGAATAATAATTTCAGATTCATATTGAGCCAGTCCATCGAAAATAATATGAATCTCTATTTTTATTATAGAGTATTTTATAATAAATAATAAATGTATTCCGAATTATATTAGTTACATTTTGATAGGAATATCGTTATTTTAATTAAATAATCTAAATTTGCTATTAAAAGTAACTTAAAGTTTAATACATATACGTATATTAATCTAAATTGTTCTTTGTAACCATTATTTTTTACTTTAATAAGATAGATTTGAAAGATTATAGAATTTATATTACATAAAATGCAATACAAATTAAATCATAGTAAAATTAAAACGAAATTCTATTGATATTAAATTGGAGTTAATAAGTTTTTTCTCATTTTTCTCTTTCTTCTCAATTTCTTTGACAAACTTATCAATAACAACACTTATTGGAACAACGTTTGTCGCATTAAGAACTGCTACTTTTCGGATTTACTTGAAATATTTGAAAGAAATTACAAAACGAAACGAATTGATAGACTGCCAGATTCAATTTGGTATTTTGTGAAATTTTTTCTTAATCGGAAACGTGTTTTCTTGAAATGGTTTCTTGACAAGATAATTCCTTTGTTAAACTGCTTTTCTTAACAGTAAATTAATTTCTTAATATTGTACGTTTTTAAAAATTAAAAATGGATAAAAAGAGAAAGAATGCATCTTTAATTCTCAAATTTGCTCTGAATGCACTTATAAAAAAAATAAATAAATTCAGGACAAATATAAAATGAAGCATTTGCCATTAAATACATTTCACTTATTATTTTCATAAACTCAGTTCTGATATTCAGTAATTTCTCTGATATATTGAAAAAAATAACGATCGTATCAAAAATTTTTAAATATATTTTCAATTTTCAACCGTCTTTAAACAAATTCAATAACTTTAATCATGTTCATAATAAAACAGTGATACTGTAACGGGATACGATAGTTTTTCATCATAGCTGAAAAATCTCAGCGATATAAAAATAAAGTTCTGAAATTATTTTTGAAATTACTAGCACTGTCATTTTATTTAAAAATGTGAGTTAGAATATTTCAAATTTTTTCACCGAATCTGGAAGAGGGATATATTAACTAGAAGCATATCAAAGCTGATTAAGTATGCAGTATGCATTAAAAAATTCTATAATTCATTTGAATGTCTTTTCAGTAAAATATAAATAACGCCCATGAGATCCAAGTCAAACTCTTATATATTATATTTATATATTCAAAAAAATCTTTTTAAAAATGCTAATAATATAAAATTGTTCGAAAAAATCGAAGTCAAGTAAACTTTTAAAATATACATTTAAATAACTTAATAACCAAGATTCTATTTTATTTACAGCTGCAGTTATAACAAATGTACCAGAGCCTCTTCGGCCGCCAATTAATAATGATGATATTAACTGACGTTTCCACTTCCCGGGACGGGGACCCAGAGGTTGGATTTTGGGAAGCACGTGTCTGTGTTATGTAATTAGGCCGGGACGGGGACCCAGAGGTTGGATTTTGGGAAGCACGTGTCTGTGTTATGTAATTATGTTATGTCGGTGCAGTATGCTTGTTATAATAATGAATGAATGCGGCGATTGAATGAATGTTCAGATTTTGTGAGTTATCGTAATGAGTGTTGTTATATAAGTGTTGTGTTTCTCCTGTCAAAAATAATAAGCAGAAAATTAATCAAGATTATTAATAGAAATTCCAGTATCTACTATGCCATCAGGTGAAGAATGGGATTCAAGAGGCGGGTCCGGACACCCCCAGAAATAAAACTGGAGGTGTGGGACACGTGATTGAACCCGGATCCTCCAGGTGGGAAGCAAACGCTTTACCACGCACCATCCGGCCGACTTCAATTACAAGTCGAACTAACTATCCCTTTAATAATTAAACTACGAGCCGTCCTCTTACAATGATATCTAAATTGGAATTTCTTCTTTCTTCATATAGGGTAGCTAGGGTAATCGGCCCTTATAATTCATTAAACTACGAGTCGAACCGACGACCCTTATAATAATTAAACTACGAGCTGACCCCTTACAATGATATCTAAATTAGAATTTCTTCTTTCTTCATATAGGGTAGCTAGGGTAATCGGCCCTTATAATTCATTAAACTACGAGTCGAACCGACGACCTTATAATAATTAAACTACGAGCCGACCCCTTACAATAGATACCTAAACTACGGATTTCATCTTTCTTGAAAAAGGGAAACTAGAGTGACAGCTCTTATATTACTTTAAATTACTTACCCCCAAAATATAAAATTTTCTTACAAATAACTATTGTATTATATAATATAAAAATTAATAATAGCAAATTTAAAGCTATAACTATAAAGGATATGACATTCGAACTTGGCCGAACTCTCTTTTGGAAATATCAGCTTCATATATCTCGCTGTTTGGATATTTAAATTTTTATTACTTTTGATATTCAAATATTGAATGAGAATATATGATTATGAAGAATAATTTCTATATCAGTATATACCTTCATATACATGTAATGAAATGCCAAATTCCAATATACTAATAGCCTATATGGAACTGTGTTAGAGTTTTGGTTCACTCTGGAACTACGGCCCGATAATCATCTTTTATCTTTATCTAACCAAGACGAGAAGTTTTATGAGGTAGATGAAATTACTTACTCGTAAAAGTCCAAATCTCCAAGTATCGTGGATAATGGATAATTCGTGAAGTGCTCTAGAATTGCCGATAAACGATAATCATCTTTTATCTTTATCTAACCAAGACGAGAAGTTTTATGAGGTAGATGAAGTTACTTACTCGTAAAAGTCCAAATCTCCAAGTATCGTGGATAATAGATAATTCGTGAAGTGCTCTAGAATTGCCGATAAATATCTCTCGTAAATATTCGGCAGCATAAATTAATTAACTAATAAGTAGATACTAATCTTTAATAAAACGAAATAATACGGGAATTGATACATTGATAAATCATATTACTCACTAAAATCTTGATTTCCTAGAAAACAATTTTCAATCCTCCTCCTCTAAAGATTTCATTTTCATTCTTGATATATTCTATTATTGTGGAATCAAACGAATCATTGTTAAAACTTTCGGGATTGTTGTCGATTTGCAGTTTATATAATTTTATCTAAACTAATACGATTTTCCAAGGAATCTTTAATATCAGAACAGAGATGGATATAAAATGCTAATTTTTTCAATTCTGTCTAGTTATATATTGTTTTTTAAAAGGATGACCAATAAAAAATTAATTCTAAATATTCTATTCTTTAAAATAAGAATTTTTTGTACACGCTCTCTCACACTATATTTAGGCACAAATCTTCAAAGAAATATCTAATATCCAGGACCGCCGATAGGCAGTGACATCTGAGACTTTTGTCACGAGCTTCGACGTGTTACATAATTTTTCCAATAGTTCGCAGATCGCCTCTTTGAATTTATTGCACACTTTATTAAATAAATCTTTAATGTTTTATATGACTTTTTTATTAAATCAATGTGATGAATTTTTTAAGTGAGGTTTAGTTAGTGTAGTACGTGGAATATCGAACCACAGCCAGTGTGAGTTCCAAACTTCCACAGTAAGTCATCAGTGATTAGTCTCTTTTGAAGTCAAAAATCTCAACATCATTATGTTTCTGGAACGATTTGCTGAATGTAGTGATAAGATGGCGGCTAACATAGTGATGAAGAAGACAATAATGAATGTTATAACTTCATTAGTATCATTAGAAAGCACTAAAATTTATTTGCTAGTAAATAACAACGATAATAATGATTTATCACACACACTAACTTTTAAAATCTTATCATCTAGTAGGAACTATTTTTTTTGCGACGTTGCAGAAACGGTGTAAACCGGCGTCAACACTCACCACCTTAGTAATGCGATTACTGTGTTGATTGTCTTGAGCTCAACAGTGATTGGCATGTTGTATTTTGGAACGGTTTGCTGAGATTTTTTACTCATCACTGATTAGTCTGTTGAGGTTTGGAACGCACCCATACTCATTTGTTATTCAGCCAATTCCACTTATAACTCATTTCTAATTGCTAAGACTCTTCTGGCCTTACATTTATGTTAAAAATGCGAGTTTCATCTACTTCAATCATAAATCCACGATCAACTAATAACATTTTATTATTCATTTAAACTATGAAACTTTTTTCGATATTTTCTGTCAATATTCATATATAGTATGCGTACATAATTCTAATTAAAAAAGATTCACCCGCCGTTAATTTGAGTACTCAGAAAATATTTTCAGAATATTAGATAAGAATACATTGGAATCTACAATAGTAATATTAATTTAAATAGAAAATTTTTTCGCATGTGTTCCAAGAGATCAAATAAAATCGATTCATCTTCATTCACATTTTTGTGGATCTACAAAAATTATATGTTCGAAGGCTGGTAGTGTAAAAGCCTAGCCATAATAGTAAATCTAAACCATTATTCTTATTTTATTAGCCTTTTCATGATTCTATTTTGCCTCAAAGTGGGACCTGATTGGGTGCAATCGGCTTAGATCCGGCACTGCCTGCGAATTCCGAATTCAAATAAAATCATATTGCCATATAATTTATTAATTATAGCATTTGGAATGAGTTAACTGATCACAATACATCACGTAGTTGCGGTAATGACATAACTTCATTGTTACGTCAAATGACAATTGCGTTTTGTGGCATCATATATCATTATGCCACGATAACGTTATATAATTCATTATAGTATTTGTAATGAATTGGCTTTTCATATCAAATTCTACCAATGATTTTTACCAGTTAATCTAGCTAACATGCAGTGTCAATATAGTTATGCAACCGATGACGTCATGTCAGTGTCGCTATGACATCATTCCGAATTCAAAAATCACTCTTAAGATTGAAGGATTTAAATGAAAGCATTTTCACTGCCCCAAATGCTCTCTAAAGCAATATTGATCCTAGGTAATCTCCAGGCCAAGTTTGGTTCCGAAGGGTCACTGTGCGGGAACCTTTGCAGAACAGATAGGTATGCTCGGTCCTTTCGATCACTGTCCTCCACAATTTCGCTGACCCCTTCGCAGCATGGACAGCCTGTGAAAGGGCTCGTTTCGCCACATCAGTGCCGGCGCTGATATATGAGGCGCTTTTGTGCAGAAACTGATTTGGCGCCCCTGCAATAAATTTAGTTTTCGAAACTACATTATTATTTTACCATCCGATTTTTGTGATAAATATTTATATACCTACCAAGGCAGCAGGACAAATGGTAAAATAGATATTACAAGAAAAAATATAATTTCGAAAATGTTTATAATGACTTTTATAGCTTTTGCACTGGCAAACCTTTCAATGATATTAATCAAGTGAATATACACTGACGGAAAAAAAATCCCAACACCAAGAAAAAATTATTGTAGAGTAATGAAATTTGGACAATGCATTTGTGTAGTTAACATGTTTAATTGATTAAATTTTCAAGATCACAGGTTAATTTAAGCTCAAGAAAATGCATTTCAAATGTGAAATGCTGTTGCATTAATAGCCGGTGTAACCTCCAGAATTTTGAATGCAAGCCTGCAAACGTGCATGCATTGTGTCATACAGGTGCCGAATGTCACTTTGTGGTATGGAGTTCCATGCTTGTTGTACTTGTTCTGTCAATACTGGGACGGTCTGTGCTGGCTGTGGATGATGCTGGAGTTGTCGTCCAATGATATCCCATACGTGCTCAATTGGAGACAGATCTGGTGATCTCGCAGGCCAAGGTAACATGTCGACACTCTGTAGAGCACGTTGCGTTACAACAGCGGTATGAGGGCGAGCGTTATCCTGTTGGAAAATTCCCCCTTGAATGCTGTTCATGAATGGCAGCACTACAGGTTGAATTACCAGACTGACATACAAATTTGCAGTCAGTGTGTTTGGGATAACCACAAGAGTGCTCCTGCTGTCATAAGAAATTGCTCCCCAGACCATGACTCCAGGTGTAGGTCCAGTGTGTCTAGGACGTAGACAGTTTGGTTGCAGGCGTTGGTTTTTTCGAAATTTTATTAGCTGAAATAATTAGAATTAACTTATATATCAAATTGCCTTACATGATCGCAACTTACTTTACTCTGATCTGTAGCCAGTTTGCACCGGCTTTTTTAAACTTACAAGTTAGATATGTTATATATTATCTTACCATTTTTAGTAGCATTATAAAAGGTTGATACACTTCTACATTGTACATCATCTACAGCTAGAGACTTGATCATCTATTATTTTACCAGTAAGGAAATTATTATTAATTATATTATCATCAATGTAATGCACAAATTGCATTATTTATATTATTGTATTATTTATTTATTGTTTTCACTATAATTTCTTTAACTCATTCAAAGAGCAATTAAACACAATACTTTCTGATTATCTTTTATACTTAAAAGTTAGCATATAATACGTATTAGTCTGATTAGCAACTTTTGTCAGAATTTACTCTTTATGGAACATTTAGACATTACTAACATAATTATTTATTACTTTGATTAGTCTAAAATTGACTTACCTGAAGGCATGGCTTCATCTCCCCAAAAGTAAATTTTGATTTCAGCATTCATATTTTATAAGTGAAATCATATACATTAAATAAGCACTTTCTTGGAAATTTCTGCAAATATTTTCAAAATTAATATTAAATTCTTCTATTTAAACATACCATGATTCATTTTGTTAATTCAAATGAAAATTTTGTGATTGAATTGTACCTACTTATAGCATATCATAAATGTTTGTAAAATTTCAGAACACACTCATTTTTACTCTAATTAATAATGGTACAAATTTTCAAACCTATTAAAAAATTGTCTTTATAATTTTCAATATTTAAAAAATTTTTTTCATATTAGAAATTTTACTTATTTGATTAATAAAAAAATTTATAATTATAAAAGTAATATATAATATCAATTTTCTCTGATATATAAATAAAAACTAATATAACATTTTAACCAAATTTAATATTTTTTGCCATTTTCTAATCTGTACAGATAATTAAATAGCAGGGACCATTTCAGAGCCCACTATGAATATTTATATAGAATCAAAAATAATACAAGTCCATTTCTCAAAGTTCATTTTCTTGACCTTAGAATCATTCTAGAAAATGCTACATCAGTATCATAAGGACACTTTCAAAATAATATACACATCAATAACATCTAATGACTACAAATACAAAATAGCTCCTTATAAAGTCTTAATTAGAAGAGCCTTCACACATTCATTCAATTACACTAATCTAGAAGCAGAAATCAAACATATTATCAGAGACTGTATCAAACACGACTTTTCACACAGAAAAATGCTTTCTATACTTAGAAAAATAGAGAACAAATGCAATAAACTCAAGAAATCAGCCAATACAATGCAAAGATTTCAGAGATACCATACTGCATCCCTATTAAAAGTGTAACGAAAGATATTAAAAAAGTAGGGGATTGAAGAATTACATACAAAAGGAACAAAACTATATTCCCATTAATTAGGAATGATAAGACAAGAATGGAACATGAGAGGAAAGCAGGCATATATAAAAATTCTTACTCAGTGAGTGATCGGTTAACAAACTGTTCGGATAACAAACACTTTCGCGGAAGATTTTTATGTTCGGATAACAAACACTTCACAGAACAAACTGTGGGACCCAGTGAATTGACAGATTGGCTGGATAGCCACGTGGTAAGCTGTGGCTTACCATCCTGGAGGATCTGGGTCCCACTCCTCCAATTTTTCAGGAAGGGTCCACAATCCCAGCCCACTGAACCTCATCCTTCAACCATCTGGTTGACTCCATCCTGGTGTTGGCCACCCTGTGATGAACTCTATAAGTGGCTGCTGCCAGATAAAATATCTCATGAGGATATGGCAGCTTAACTAACCTAACAGAATGACAGGCTTAGGCCTTGCATATTCGTGGATTTATGGGTAAGGATGGGGGAACAGTAGTTTTTCCTGATTAAAATTGAACTCAGAGACAACTTAAAACAAATCAAAAATTTATTAAAGAAGGTAAGAGAAAGATTTTACAATATTTTGGTATTAGAATGGCACCCATACCAGGTTGAGGCCAATAGGCTTGGGGATCTCCACCATGACAATGCTATTAATCACTGCTGAAAAATCCTGAAGAAGAAAAAATAATCGAAATTGGATAGATTCTCTATTGGAAAATAAACATAGATGAAAATGCAAGACTATGTATTATATACTCGTATTATTGTTATCACATATAAACAAACATAGTAAGAAATTACATAATTTTCTATTTTTGTTTTTTTTGAATCACCAGAATGAATTAATCAAATTTTCATTAAAACCTATGGTAAATCGATGATCGGTTAACGAACAATTCGGATAACGAATATTGTCTTGGAACGGATTATGTTCGTTAACCGATTACCCACTGTATATAATAATGAAGATAGAAATGAAATATACATAAAATATAATCAAAAGAAATTTGAAAATAAGAAAAACAGATCATCAAAGAGATATCAGAAATGGCAAATTAACAACTATCAATTGGGATAATGCAGAATGGATTCTACAAACATTAGAAAAGGAGAATGTGGTTTTTGTGTTAGTAGACCTTTAACTTATCAAGTTACATTCTTTATGAATATTATCTTGTAATCACAAAAAAACTTATTTTATTTAGTTTTATCGATTCTTTCATAATACAAGTTTTATGCAATATTAATACACCATAATCTTCTTAAATGTTCTTTTATATTTAAAAATTTTATTTCTATAAATTTATAGTTGTAGTCATTTAAAAAACATTACATTAGAAATTCAAATTATTTGATTGTTCCATTTGGGTTAACTGAAAATGGCCAACAAGTAAATTGAAAATGTTATATATTAATATAGTAATAAAGTTAACCTGTGAATGTGCTTTGAGTTTTTTGTCATAGAACTTAATATATACGATAGATTTTCACAAGCATATGAATCATTTTGCAGATGCTTTTTTAAGTGTTAATACCCCATTTATTTTTTAATATTTTTGAAACACTGCAGTATGAAAATGGAAGATTGTAAGATATATAAGATATATTTAAGCTAAAAATATATTTTTATGAATAAGGAAAAGTAATAAAGTCGTCTTCTTATACTGTATTTGAATTCAAAAATAAAATTTAATTTACACGAGGATGTCAGTCATCTTGTTACCACTAACACATTTTAAATGTTATCTACATTTATGATGCATTTTTTTTGCTAAACCATTTGAGTTTCCATGTACTGTACAGTATTACTAGATACATTTATAATGCTAAGTTTCTATAACTGTAAAATTTCTATTGTTTATAATAGTTATATTTCATCAAATTAGATTTTTGTAAAATATTTTTGTTATTAAAAATAATCAAATTTATTATATAATTTTGCACTTATTTCTCATATTTTTTATAAAGAACAACATAATTTATGTCATCATTCAAAACTATAAACAAGAATTATATAAAATATAAAATTTATTATAAGATAAATTCTCCTTATGAATAATAAACAAAAACTATCAGCACTATGGCAGGAAATTTGTTTATGAGTCTCTTTGACAGTGTAATGGATTAAGACATAACTTATGAAATGTGAAATATTTTCTGTATGGTCTTGTATTGAATAAGTACAACTCTAACTTGTAAGAATCACAATTTTATTTATAAATAATCAATAGCACATTTGGCCATAGCCCTCTTCAGTTATACATATCACAAGTGGCTATGGACAAAAGTACTATTATTTATTAAAAAAGTAGTGGTCCTTATAAGCTAGACCAGCTGAGCTAGACTATTTATTGAATTGTGAAATTTTATGATCATCAAAAAAATTATATCTTGTTACTATATAACTATTATTTATTATTATTAGGAAATTTAAAAAATTCATTGGTTTAGATTTTTAATTAAATCAAATACAATGCAATTGCATTTTATGAATTCCTGGAGATTTCACATAATTCAAGACTAATTTTATCATAGGAATAAATATAAAGCAAGGTAATTCACAAGTTCATAAGTTTTGGGATTATCATTATTTCAAATTTTTTACAAAAAGACAATTAATATTTTTTATATTGCATTATTTCAAATTTGCATAAAATGCAACTGCATTGTACACATACAACTTTAATCTCATTAATTGTACAGTTCTCAATAACATAATTAACTCAATCTTAATGCAAATAATAATTATTTTTATTTTGAAAAGCATATTATTTTTGTTTGTTTTCAATAGTATATATAAAAGTAAAAAAATTTTGTAAATCAAGAATATGTTCAAAAATATGGCAATATTTTTGCTGACCCAGATTAATGTCAATAACAGCTTTTACATTAATAAATTTTTATTCTGAAACAATAAAATAAAATGAATGCAGATAATTTATAAAACTGGGATGATAGATAAGTACAAATGCAACATATTAGAAATAAATGGATTGGAAACTATTTTGTAGGATAATAAATCTATTTGTCATCCTTTGAAATTTCTATTCTTTATAAAAACATATCTATCTTTGCCACAAAATAAAAGCAACATATATCTTTATACATTAGGTTTTGTTCACATAATAAAAAAGTCACATATAATGTCATAACTTTTAAACACCACATTAAAGATTGAAATAATCACTTAATTCTTCCTATTAATGAATGATGTTTAGTGGTAATTAACAGGTCAATTATTTTAAATATTTATTAATATAAACAAACTTATTTTTTAAAATCTGATAAATATTTGAGAAAAAATATAAATTATTTCATTTAATATTAAAATAATTTATTTTTACTGAATCATTTTTATTGATTTTATATATTATACAGGTACTCCTCACTTAAATGACAACTGTTTAATAACTGCTGGAACTTATATCCAAGCTTATGATATTTTTTAATAGAAAATTTGGTTCTCTACCATGTGTGTTGCTTACGACTTATTGCATGTAATTCCCCACACTCATAGTTCCAAAAATTTAATGAAGAAATATACTATTTTATTAATTATTTTATTAATCTCAGAAACTGCTTAAACTTTAATATAAATACTTAAAAAACTCAAAAACAGCACATTTTGCAGTTAAGGAAAAATTAACTCTTTAATTTGCAAACGTTTTCGGCCTAATGACCATCATCAGGCTAGAGAACTAGAAACTTTAATATAAATACTTAAAAAACTCAAAAACAGCACATTTTGCAGTTAAGGAAAAAGAAACTCTTTAATTTGCAAACGTTTTTGGCCAAATGACCATCATCAGGCTAGAGAACTGGCTAGTTCCAGTTCTCTAGCCTGATGATGGCTGTTAGGCCGAAAATGTTTGCAAATTAAAGTGTTTCTTTTTCCTCAACTGCAAAAAGTGCTGTTTTTGTTTTTTAAGAAGAAATATACTTTGTGCATAATTATGTTATGTTCTTACAGCCATGAGAACTTAAGTAACTTGTTCTAAATATATACAAACAAGTTACTTGCTTACTGACCAATTCATTCTTCAACCAAGTTGCGAGAACAGAACTTGGTTGTTAAGTGAGGAGTTCCTGTTATATTATAAATAAAATACATTTTCACATTTTTTTTTATATGAAATCATATATTAATTCTTTTGGTAAAATATAATAATCCAAAAAAGTATTTAATTAAATTATAATAATTCTGAAAAGAGCCATTTTATGTTAATTAATAAAGACCTTTCATTATCCAATAGTAGCAAATTATCGATTTATCAAAATCCTTATTTAAAATTTTCAGTTTCTTCCTACAGGTGTGCCAAATAGTTGGCCTTCCTTTATAGTATAAATAATTTTCATATTTACACCAGAAGCTTCAATAGCAAGTCTCTAATCTTTTTGATTAGCAAAAGTCCTTCATTTAACTTTTTCATTTTTAAAATATTGATGAACATGATAAATAATTGCATTTCCATCCCAATGAATTGATTATCTGCATCCTACATTTGAATTTGTCTCCATCATAATCAAAAAATAATAGCATCAAAATAAATAAAACTTACTGCAGCTGACATTGCTGGCATGATTATTCAATAAGAACTCCCTTCTCAATGTTTGAAAATAAAGGCAAAACTCAGTATACAGATTACAAAAATCATTCATCAGATCTATTTCAGTTATTAATAACAAATTAATAAAATTACAAACTATATAGGGGCAGATTTAGGCATGGTCTTTATGGGCTGCAGCCCAGGGCCCCTTCACAGAATATATAGGGGCAGATTTAGGCATGGTCTTTATGGGCTGCAGCCCAGGGCCACTTCACAGTCAAAAAACAATTTAAATTAAAAATTTAAGAAAAAATAAATTATACAAAATTTTTATACCTAGATAAAGTTTAAATCATTGGTTTGCAACACTATTGGATTTGAATAAAATATCAATGTTTAAATATCAGTAAATAGTAAATACAACTCTGTCTTCTATCGATTCTGACAGTAGTTGGTAAAATCAAAATATATTTTGTCATTTGTCAATTACGCAAATAATGTAGCAATGTCAGAATGGGAATGAAAATTTAGCTCCTCTAAAGCATATTAGTTTATTAGTTTAGCTCTTAGATTAATTTGGGTTAATTTTGTATGCCTCTTAAACAATGTTAGCCCAGAGCCCTCAAAGTTAATAGTCTGCTTCTGAAATTATATTTTTGATTTAAATTGATATCATTCATTATTAACTAAATAAGATGATAATTGGGAAAACAAAATTGAATTGATGTATTAATCGGGAGGTATTTCAATATATCCCCCTTTTTTATAGAATATTTAGTAATCCATCTCCATCAGTGAAGAAATATATGAAACTTACAAGCAGAATGGGAATGAAAATTTAGCTCCTCTAAAGCATATTAGTTTATTAGTTTAGCTCTTACTGTTAGATTAATTTGGGTTAATTTTGTATAACTCTTAAACAGTGTTAGCCCAGAGCCCTCAAAGTTAATAGTCTGCTTCTGAAATTATATTTTTGATTTAAATTGATATCATTCATTATTAACTAAATAAGATGATAATTGGGAAAACAAAATTGAATTGATGTATTAATCGGGAGGTATTTCAATATATCCCCCTTTTTTATAGAATATTTAGTAATCCATCTCCATCAGTGAAGAAATATATGAAACTTACAAGTTAGTTGACATTGCTTAAATCAATAATGTAAATGTTTCATTATTCCATATAAAAATATATTGTAGACTGTTAATAGTTTATTTTTAAAATAAATATGTAAGATAATGTTTAAATTTTATAGAATTTCTTCAGTATAAAATTCGGCGGACGGTTTCCCTCCGTGTCGGCCCGCTACTTTTCCGGTTAAGGCCCGCCTCCCGCCGGATGGGCCGTCATCCGTGGCCGGAAGAAGGCGGAAGGCCGACTAGTCGGGCCGGAGAACTGAACTCGTACTCTTCTTTCTTCGGCCCCAGTCGGCCCGACTGTGGGTGGTAGCGCTCTTTCCAGCGGAAACAGCCGTCTTCCCTTCCAGTCCGGACACGCTTACTTTTCGGGTGGGCCCGTACCGCCTCGGCCTACTAGGTAGAAGGGCTACCGGGCCGGCCCACCCCCGCCCACCTTTTCGCACCGGAGTCCGCCTCCTCCGGTTTAACCCCCGAGTGGGGCGGGGTCGGGTAGGGCCCGTCCTCTCTAACCACCGGTTACGGCCCGGACTACTCTACGGGCCGACGGGTGGGCCGTGGCCCGGGACCGAAAAGGCGGCGGAAGCCATGTCGATCGGCCACCTAGAAGGCGTTCTAGGTTTCGACGTTACGGTTATACTACGACGTTCGGCCGTCCGAAACGAAATGGCAGCGTTCCAATGGAGAAGGTCCGGGGTTGGAATACCGTGTCTGATGTCTTACCCAATTTGAAGATTAATCTCGTTTATATAATACTAACTATAAACCAGCCAATTAGAAGGCGGCGCGACAGAGGTGGTAGGCGCTAACCATACGTTAGCTCGGTCGACTATAACACAGCGTTTCGGCGCCACGGTAGACGGGTCGAACCGCTAATTTTACAGGGTATGTTTTTGGGACGAATGGCCGCCGCCCGTAACGATGGGACGCGATAAATCGGCTGTAAAAGCGGACCGGCCGGAAGCAGACCCGCGGTAATAGGCGAATAGTTAAAGGGATACGGTGGGGTTTCCGTTAAAGAAGAGGAACGGCCACCCGTCCTCGCCGGACGGATTTAAATAGGACGGCTTTACCCGGACCAGCCAATTAGCGCCGCTTTATCCGGGACGGGCTGAAAGCCCAACCTAGCCATTAGTCGGGATCCACTCTTTATATAATTTTGTTTGGATTTTAAAGAAACGCGCCGGCAGTTGTATTAGCCTACCAGGGAATGAAGATTTGTTACGGGGCGCTATAGCCCAGGCTGGCTAAAATTTAATGTAGGTCGAACCTCGGCGCTCTACTCCACTCTACCAAATAAACCGACCCCGGCGGACGGACGGTCGGTAGTAAATAAATAAATCCGGATTTAATTTCTCGGAAGGAATTGTCCCGTTCTTCCCGGACCCGTTCGGCGCCGTTTTCTGCCGGCCCGGATACCGGTAGTCTACCCGAATTCCCCCTAGCCCGGTCTAGATTCCCGACCGCCGCATCCCACTCCACCGTCGGTACTTTTCGCGCCCGTACAGGCCCACCTACCCAGAGCTGGATTAACCTATATGCGAAGTAAGCGCATCGAGGAAAGCGGGCACCACAAAGTTTTCATATCCGAATTTATCATTTAAATTATTAAATTAATTAAATTTATAGCCATTTTCAAAATTTAGTGAAAAATGATAAGTTTTGTTTATAAAGTGTTCTCTCTTGTGTCATCGTGTTTAGCCCGCAAAATAAAGTATGCTGCGCTCGCAGATTGGAAGCTATATAAATTATGAACGCGTCTAAACGCGTTTGAAACAGTACGAGTGGCGGGTACTAATTCAGCGGTTCTCAACCTTTTTTCCCCCAGGCCGCGTACATTTGTTTGCTACGTTAAGCGGGCCGCGATACGCTATATCGGCAGTTGGTAACTGGCGCCACGTGAAAAAGTCTCGCTTCTAAAAAATCGCTTACAAAAAACTCGACTTCTCAAACCGTGAATGCCATAGATGTGTTTTCCAAACTGACATATGACCCGTAAAATTTTATGAGTGCGTCAGGAAGGACCTAGCGAATTAGGAAAATTCTAATTTTTCCAGATTTTATAAAAATTCTTATATCAGAATATAAATAATTCGACTCAATTTCAAAAGTGGAAAAAATATACTTTAATATATTTGAAGATCTTTCAGCTTTACCGAGCCATCTTCAGCAAATAATACGTAACGTATAAGAATTTGAACGCAAAACTTAGTAAGAATATAGGAGCATTCGACAATTCGGATCAATCCGACCAGATATCTGAATAGATCACGTGACTTCTGAGTTTCGTCTGATTCGTCTGACTCGGCATATACCGAACGCGTATGTATGCTCTACTGACCAACATGGCGGACGAAGTGATAAATTAATACCAGTTACTACAGATATTACAATGCTTTACACGCGTAGTAATATCGAATTAAAAAATTTTACACTGGATTAGTGGCTAATCATCCTCGATATAAATACCATTTATTGAAATAAAACAAATATAAATTAAATACGACATTAATGAATAATTTCTTTATCAATTAATAATAATAGCGAAGCGACTTTAGGACGAAGCAACGAGCATACTTTTCAACCGATAAACACACACGAATTCTCGTATTAATAATGTCTACTTAAGTAACCAGATATCTTTCCTTTAGTTATACGGTTTCGCTCCTCCGAATGTTAGAGTTGAAAAACTTCATCGCGTTCATTCATTTTAATTTCATATAAATATCTGACGGGCGCCGCCAGTCGCTCGGACCAATGTCAGAAACTACAGAGATGACTGACGAAGATCTGACTAACGGGTTCAGAACTCGTCAGTTGTCTGATTTGCCGAACGCGGCACTTCGGTCACATATACGTTACAACTCAATGCCGAACGATCATTGTTCAGATTTCTTAAGAATTCTGAACTGCCGAATACGTCTTATGTATTCTCACTAAGTTTTGCGTTCGAATTCTTATACGTTATGTATTATTTGCTGAAGATAGCTCGGTAAAGCTGAAAGATCTTCAAATATATTAAAGTATATTTTCCACTTTTGAAATTGAGCCGAATTATTTATATTTATGTAAGAAGTGGGATGAAATTACGCGATGTTATATCAGGATTATTCTTTTTTGCATGTGGAAGAATAATTCCACGCTTTCATTAAATTCATGACTGTGGGTTCCAGGCCGCGCGTAATTGCTTGGCGGGCCACACGCGGCCCGTGGGTTGAGAATGGCTATATTAACTCGTAAGAAGTTCTTAGTTTAGTCGCCAATTGTCACTGGTGTTAATTGCGTGCGCACTCGTAACCTCTTTCTCGCTTTCAAAGTCTCAAACAGCCTCGATACGTGGTGCTTAATGACTATTCCAATAGCGCAGGGGTCTCCAAACTTTTCGCCGTGAGGGCCACATTGGGTACTTCAGCATCGTTGCGCGGGCCATAGCGAGAAAAAAACTCTAGAATTAGATATACGAGTTTTATTAAAAGCGCATAAACCAATACAATAACGAAGCGGATATAAGGAATAACTTTTTTATTTCGTTTTGAATTATTTTAAATTTTTTCTTTTGTCCATTTTAACCGACCTTTTACGGACAGAAAAATGGCGACTGGATGGCCGAGTGGTAACGCCGTCGGCGTGCCACTCGGGAGGACCCGGGTTCGCGTCCCGGGTCTGATAACTCTGCAAAGTTTTTCAGCCGCTGGCCTCCTCGTCTTTCACTATCCGGCCCCCCTCCACAGGAGCGGGTACAGCCCGTGGTTGGAACTGGAGATTACTAAGGGACGGGCTCTTAGTAATCACCCTGATTGGAAGAGGCGTAAAATATGCGATTCTCGTCCCGAGTCTGGTAACTCCTGAAAAGTTTTTTCGGGTGCTGGGCTCGGCCGGCCATCCCCGTCTTTCAATATCCCGCCCCCTCCACAGGTGTGGGTACAGCCCTTGGTTGGATCTGGCCCCGTCCCTTAGTAATCTCCCCGATTGGAAAAGGATTTTGCTATTCGGGAATATATTTTGAATCCAATTTTAATTAATGCATTTGAAATCTGTCAACACCCCCTGGTTTTTTGTGTGATTCTTATTGAAAAATTATTCCAATTGGTGGGCCAGATAAAATCATATCGCGGGTCGTAATTCGAAGAGCCCGCAATAGCACACTCAGCTCTGGCCGCTTAGTCTATTAAAATATAAATACCGTTTTATATATTTTGAGTTATAAGGGGGACACCAAAATTACTTAGCGCTTAGGGCATCTAAGGGTCTTAATCCGGCACTGCACCTACCCGCTACGGTCCGGTCCACGGCTAAGAAAATAAAGGAAGATCCGAAGTCTTACCGCGCTTTCGTCGGCCACCCGGTAAATCCGGTCCGGTGGTGCGGTCCCGGAGGACGGACCCTCGGTCCCCGGTGACTAGGCCGATCTCCACGGCGCGTTGCGGGGAAGGAGGCTGTGGTGGGACGCTGGGTTCCCGGCCGTCGGAGTGAGTAGGTACGGATTTGGTCCCGATCGGATTCCCGCCCGCCGGCCTTCCGTAGTTAGTGGCGCCAATTGGGTTGGGAAAAGCGTATCGGGCCTCCGAAGGTGGTCTATGGCGCGGCTCCCGTTTTAGTGCACCTCCGCCGTCCAAATTAGAGAACCGGCGCGAAAGTCGGCTATCGGGCCTTTTCCGCGCGTCGGTTTATGGGATGGCGGCGGCATAGGCCCGTCCCCGGCTGGTATCCGTTGTGTTATTAATTACTACTTATTCCGGTAGGTGGTTAATGGCGGTCTTCGGCCGAATAATTATTAAATTGGCGGGCAGCGGTGTGTTTTTCTACCCAACCCGAGGACTAGAATCGCCTTTCTTCCCCACCACTTTACCAAAATTAAATGTGGACGGCGGAAGGTGACCGGTGACGAGTGGGGCCCATCTTCCCATATCCACCGCTAGGCCGGTCGTCGCCTAAACCGTCCATGGTTTTGGGCTGGAAAAAGCGCCGACGGTTGTCGGCCATTTTCGGTAAAACCACCGACACCTAACGTCAACAACTTTTTTACTGACGAAAGAGGGAAATTTTACTGGCCGTTAAAATAAGCGGGGGCAGCCGGGCATGCGCCGATACGGCCGGTCTGAACTTACGGGCCACCGGCCGGCCATCCCTACCCTTTATTCGTTGCCATTCGGAGGCTAGGCCGACGTCGAATATTCCTACCGCCGGCTACGGCTTCGGCTTTAGCCCCGTCGGTCCGGGAATATCGTAGTTTTTCGTGTTTCTGAGCGTTAAATTTATTTCCCTCGGGCCGCGGGCGCGAAAGTTCCGGATAAGTGTTCCGCCGTCCGAGTAATAATTGTAATAAAGACGGTGGGATAAATTGTCTCCGAGTGGCGCGCGTTTCTCAAATAATGAAGGATAAGAAGATCGAAGTTCTTGGTACCAGTGAGAATAAATGGAAGGGAAAAGGAAGTAGAGACCTCAGAGGAGGGAGTAGATTGTACTGACCTGGGAATGATAAGAGAATGAGAAATGGAGTGGCCATCATCGTTGTGTTATTCAAGTCCCATTCTTATTTATATATACTTTTAAAGAAATTTGGGATTAGCTCATTAATCCCCATCTTTGAATAATTGATTTTAATGTTAATTGTTTGTTTATTACTTAACAGTAATATTTCATTTCAACTGTGGGCTCTACTTCCTGAGGAGGGCCATCTATTGTGGTCATGTCTGTATCTATTTTGCAGTTGGACCAATACATTCATAATATCTGGGTATACTAAAAGGCTCTTGGGATGATATTTTACCAAAATAAGAATTTTTAGGAGGTAAAACCCATCTCCACTTCCCTGTGATACTCCTGAGAAATGCTGGGCTTACTTCCCAGTAGGCTAATGAACTCTGGTGGTACATGTCAGGATTAGCAGCCTGGTGATAGCCTACAAATTGCTAAAAACAATCAAACAAGAAATAACCGGATGAACCTCTTACAAAAACAATTTGGCTTGGAAATGGAATACACATGGCTTCATTAAATGTTTTAAACCTGAAGGGCAAGGTGGAAGAACTGCTAGATATAATGAAGGATAAGAAGATCGAAGTTCTTGGTACCAGTGAGAATAAATGGAAGGGAAAAGGAAGTAGAGACCTCAGAGGAGGAAGTAGATTGTACTGACCTGGGAATGATAAGAGAATGAGGAATGGAGTGGCCATCATCGTTAGTGAAGAAATGAAGAAAAGAGTTATCAGCATGAGACAAATCTCAGACAGAATGATGAAGATTACACTCAAGATGGCTCAAGACCAAATTACTGTGATGCAGATTTATGCTCCACAGATTGGCTTTGATGAGGAAGAGAAAGAAGACTTCCAAGATCTATTGGAAGAACAAAGCCATAGAATCTAAGCATTAAATTACCTCATGATGACATCATGGGGTATTTTAATGCTCAGATTGGCAGGGATCATAAAGGCTTTGAAGAGATCCTGGGCCCTTTTGGTTTGTTCAAAAAGAATGAATGAAGAGGGAGAAAAACTGTTGGATTTTTACCTGAGAAATGGTGACGACATTGGAAATGATTGGTTTCAGAAGAGAGCTAGTTATCAGATTACAAGATATAGGTAGGATGGTATTGATTGACTGTTTCATTTTCGATAAGGAATGGAGGAAGAAACTAAGAAAACTTAAAGTTATTCCAAGTGTGGCTATGGATGGAGATCACCAATTACTAGTTGCAGATTTCAGACAGGTTTCGAAGAAGCAGAAACTGAAAAAGAGAGAGAGCAGACTAAAAGTGTGGAATCTGAAGAAAGATGATAAGTGCTTCCTGTTCTAAGAGAAAATTACTAAAGTTATCTCAAAAGACGATTTGAAATCTCTGTAAGAAGAGTGATTGAAGTTCAAGACAATGATAATCAAAATCTTGAAGTGTGTGGAAGAACAGGTAGAGTAAGAAAACAAAAAGCAACACATTGGTGGAACCAGCAGACCCACATGCTGTCCAATAGAAAAATAGAGCCTGCAGAACTTTGATAAAAGACAGAAACGTAAAGAATACAGCTACTTATAATTTGAAGAAGAGAGAAAATGCAAGATGATAGTAAAAGAGGAAAAACAGAAATCATGGAAAGATTCACAAAAAAATTAGATGATGCTATGGGTGATAGGAAGTTGTTATATAACCTGATGAAGAATAAGAGACCAACAGAGAGACTACATGTATATTGGAAAGAGAGGATGGGATAATAACTATGGATAAAGAAGAAATGAAGAATATCTGGATGAATTATTTTCAGAAGCTTTTGAATAATGAGGACCAACAAAGAGTGAATGTGATACAAGAAAAAATTCAATGAAAGTGGGAAAGGATTTGCAAATGCATGAAGTGAAAGCAGCTCTGAAGAACATCTACTCCCCCTGATTTTCCATTCTTCATGAACTTAAGCTGCTTTGATCATAAGCAGCAGGACTCTCCTGGGATACACTAGCTGTAGAGAGTCCAAACTGTGGTTCGAAAAGAAGAGAAAATTCCAGAGGACAAGATGAAAAGTCCGGAACTGCGCCCGGAACTTCTCCTGAGTCCGAACCCAACCCCCCCTCCATTATCCTTCGTCTGGGCGACGACCACATATTACAGTCAAAATGAAGTTCATTCCGTTCTATCCAGTCAAGAAAATAGCATAAAGCATTAAATACAGGCTCCATCTTTAGTCATAACTTACTAATTTATTAATTCAGAATAAAATGTAATACAGGCAGTTAATATTGTAAAACAAAAATCATACAACCTGAAGTCCCCAATAGTATAAAAAAGATGAACGTCAACTTCAAAAACATGAAAGCAGTTAAAAACCAGCAGTAGCTCTGCTCCTCCTCGCAGACATCAAAAACGGGACAACACACCCTCTGGTGTAGACAATATTTTACAGCCAACCATATTTACATAATTAACCATAATTATTATATTACTTTTTAAAGTTACAACACAAAATTGCCTATTAAATATTTCACATATTAATTCACAATTTAATTCAATTAATTGAACAGTTCTTTTAAACTCCAAACTGCTGTAATTCCTAACCACTCCAGCTCATTCCTGACACAGACAAGGGGCATGGTTATTCCCATATAAAAGAAGGGTGATAAAAAGAAGTGTAACTACTGGGAATAACCCTTATGTGTCACTGCGCAAACATTAGGTATAATAATAGTTTCTATAAAAATCTTTGAAAAAACTTGTTTTTGAAATCATTTATTTCAACTATTAATAAATTTAAATTAAACTAAATGTAATATAAGCATCAACATTATTCAATAAAAAAATAGATCAACTATTACTATCTTTGAACATTCAAAATTATCATAAATTTTATAAGGAAGCTATCTACTTTTACTGTCTATCCTCTGCCATTGATCAATTAACATAGACATTCTAAATATGTCTTTCTGAAGTTTATAACATTGATCTAACCTTGATAAACTGAATAACAAATTTCTTAAATGAATTATTTATACATTGTTAATTGGAAAATGATATAGCTAGAATTCAACCAATCATTGGAATAACTCAAGGTTCTTCCATTAATGCTTTCTTATTCATATTACACACAAATCCTGTGCTCAGTTTAACATCTAAAATCATTGGATATACTAGTGATTTGAAATCAGTGACCAATCATTTGACTAACTGATGGATAATATTTGTATCATTCTCTTGATTATCTGACTATAATCTTCACATTAATCTGAAAAAAATCCATTTTTATGTTTTTCATTTAATTATTGTACTTGCCATCTTTATCCATATCCTTTTAATCCTTTCAATCCTGTCATAATAATCTGGATGTGATAGACAAAAATTTTATATTCAAGAAGCATATTTTCAATACTTCTAGCAGAATCATGGAGCTATGGGTTTCTTTTGAGAATTTCTTAATTTCTTATTTTGAAAATACTATTATAGTTAGTCTGGTTTAATGCTTCTCTATTGTTTTATATTAGAAAAAGCCTCATATTAGATTTTCAATTCTTATTTATTCTGTAACATCAGATTATTTAAAATCTTAAGTGATAAACTTGATAAATATCCATTGCAAAGAATTTGCAGATTAATAAATGCTCCGAATAATTCTTATACAGTGGGTAATCGGTTAACGAACGTAATCTGTTCCAAGACAATGTTCATTATCCGAATTGTTCGTTAACTGATCATTGATTTACCATAAGTTTTTATGGGAATTTCATTAATTCGTTCTGGAGACCCAAAAAAACAGTAAGAAATTATATCATTTTTTGTTATGTTCATTTATATGTAATATAATATATACATACATAGTCTTGCATTTTCATCTATATGTTTATTTTTTGATAAAGAATCTGTCCAATATTGATTGCTTTTCTCTCACCTTCAGGATTTTTCGGAAGTGATTAACAGCATTGTCATGATAAGAGATCCCCCAAGCCTATTGACCTCAACCTGGTATAGGTGCTATTCTAAGATAGGATCCCCAAGCCTATTGACCTCAACCTGGTATGGGTGCCATTCTAACATAAATATTGTAAAATCTCTCTCTTACCTTCTTTAATAAATCTTTGATTTGTTTAAGCCTGTTGACCTTAACCTGGTACGGGTGCCATTCTAACACCAAAAAATTGTTCTCTCTCTTACCTTCTTTAATAAATCTTTGATTTGTTTTATGTTGTCTTCGTCTCTCTTACCTTCTTTAATAAATCTTTGATTTGTTTTAAATTGTCTCTGAGCTCTTACCTTCTTTAATAAATCTTTGATTTGTTTTATGTTGTCTCTCTCTCTTACCTTCTTTAATAAATCTTTGATTTGTTTTACATTGTCTTCACTCTCTTACCTTCTTTAATAAATCTTTGATTTGTTTTACGTTGTCTCCTAACCTGGTATGGGTGTCATTCTAAGACCAATCTTGGTATGGGTGCATTCTAAGACCAAAATGTAAAATCTCTCTCTTACTAACTTGGTATGGGTGCCATTCTAACACCAAAAATTGTAAAATCTCTCTCTAACTTAATAAATCTTTGATTTGTTTTAAGTTGTCTCTGAGTTCATTTTAATTAATAAATCTTTGATTTGTTTTACATTGTCTCCGAGTTCATTTTAATCAAAAAAAACTATTGTTCCTCCATCCTTACCCATAAGTCCATGAGCCCTCAAGGTCTCTAGCCTGTCATTCTATTTTAATTTGTCATTCCAGTTAAGCCGAAATATCTTCATGGAATATTTTTATCTGGTGGCAGCCACTTATAGAGCTGCCATCATCACAGGCTGACCAATACCCATGATGGGGTCAACTGGAACATTGAAGGATGGGTTTCAATGGCCGGGCCCAGATCCCTCCTGAAAAATTGGAGGAGTGAGACCCCCGGATCCTCCAAAATGGTAGGCTTTACTATGCAGCCATCGGGCTGACCTGCCATACTGTCACCCTTTCGAGGGCACCTGCCTTCATGTGGCGAGAGGGTTTACTGGCTGTCACTATGCCTGTACCTATTCAGCTGGGCCGGTACATCCATAGTGACAGGGAGAAACTAAGAGGTTGCCAATTGCATGGCAAAATTCAGATGAAGATGACCCCACACCATGGGTGAGCGTGTGCAGACATTGGTGTGTCTGTGGTTCGTTGAAAGAGTTGGAAAGCACCAAGTAGACAGCCGTGGGAAGTCCTAGCCAGATAATTTGCCTTCGGATCTCATTTGACTTTCTATAGAGAGATCCAGCAGCAAAACTGGTTGGCCTGGGATGTCCCTGGTCCCCCAGTAGTAGCTTCCCTTAGTGAAGAAATTCCTATAGGGTCGGTAGAGGGTTGCTTCACTCACCCTTGCTGGTGGATGCTCTATAGTTCGCCACTCGACTGTCTGAGTCCCTGCGGATCTGGGATTAAGAATTGGTCCAATGTATGCCCTGCGTGAGGTACGAGCCCTCTATAAGGGTCCCAATCCCAAGGTGTTGTACCGTGCCGAAGGGATGGATGGTGGAGGGATAGACGCCGTTATGGTGCCCATCCAAGAGTTGACCTTGCTCGGGCTGAGTGGGTCCATCCAGAGGTCGGGGAAGCTTGCTTCCTAGGGAATCATAAAACCTTGGGGAGTTGATCTGAGCGATATTCGACCATGGCAAGGCGCCAGAGCTCGGCCATTGCACAGCGTCGGTCAATATCGTCTCCACAGTAGCCCACCAGTCAGGCATTGGCAGTGGGCTACATCGGTGATCGAATTAGGAGAGATTCTCGCCCTTTTCAAGTAGGGTTGGATCGCTGTCATGCATTACACCTTCCCGGTGTGATTATTAGTAAAGATTCTGCTTTTGTGGAAGGTTCAGAGAGACTTTTCTTTCCATCCTTCCGGCGGGCTATCTTGTTTTTCGCGATGGTTATGCCCGAACTATGGTGTCCCTTAGGACACCATAGTTCAGCATAACCATTGCTCTTAGGGGAGAACTTGTATTAGCAAATCTGTTCAGTTTCTTTGACGAGTACGGTTGTTACTGTAGCAAATACAGCCTCTTGTGTCTCTGCTCCCTCTGTGGACGGAGGCGATTCTCGGCCCGTAAAGGTCGCTTCGGCGACACAGTGCACAAGATATGTATGCGGCCTTCTTACCCCTAGGCTAGCAAACCTGAGTGAGTCTGCCGTATTCGTATTTCGTTCGCTTTATGGATCAGGAGGTGGCTGGTGAATTTAAATGAATCAAGATTTTCCATACATAAATTGCAGCCCAATCGCTTTAATGTCTGGATACTTACAACTTTACCATCACACGTGAGAGAATGCACGGTAATTCCTATCTCATTCAACTTTTCCAAACACACTCTTGTAATTTGTGCCTAGAGAATGGCTGATATCTTATTAATAAAAAAATAAGCTATAGGGCACTTGAAATTACCATTTAATGATACAATCATAAACACTAAAGCTTCTGTAGATAGCTGGTGAATCCGCACCCCTAGTTGCAGGCAATGATTAAGCTGAGATTATTCTCGCAAATGTAAGTACCCTGTTGTACCCTAGTAGGTGGAGCAGGGGAGCGGCCTTTAGGCCTATCTCAGAACACAAAATGAGCCTGTCATACCGTCAGTTCGCGGGTCCCACAGTTTGTTCTGTGAGGTGTTCATTATCCAAACATGTGTTCGTTAACTGAACATAAAAATCTTTCAAAAAAGTGTTCATTATCTGAACTGTTCGTTAACTGATCACCCACTGTATTATGATAAATATATGATAATTGGCTTCAATATCTTGAAAAACATTTTAAAAGATTGATATCAAATATGTTGAATAATATTTAAATGGAGTCATATCAGGAGATCTGTTTTCTATTAACATCCTATCAAGAAACCTGTTTCAAAAACTTTATACATATATTAAAATGCAGATTATTGAAAATATCTAGAACTTTTTAATCAAAACAGCAAATACTTCAATTAAAATAAAAATTCATTGATTAGTTTAATGTCTTTTATATATATAGAGCTTTACTGGGGAATATAGATGGTGCACTTTTAAATACATATATATATATATTTAAATTCTCTATGTTGTGCCTTTTTTAAATAAAATAAATAATAAATAAATAAAAACAGTGAACAAATGATTGAAATTTTATTGCTTAGGCTCCATGTTTCAGCAGTTCCAGAATCACTACCATGTAGAGAATATGAATTTTCTGATATCTATTCATTTGTAGAAGGAAAACTTCTGGATGGAACTGGAGGGTAAGAATAACAGTTCAAATTGTATAATTCATATTTTAGTCATTATATTGTAATATAAATTTCAGTTGCATGTATATATCTGGAGTTCCTGGTACAGGAAAAACTGCCACAGTTCTTGAAGTTATAAGATGTTTGAAAAGAGATGAAGAAAGTGGACATCTTCCTAATTTTCATTTTGTAGAGCTTAATGGAATGAGAATGACTGAACCTCATCAATGTTATGTCCAATTATGGAAGGTAAAAATTTGCATTTTTTAAAGATTTTATTAATAATGCTATCTTTGATGTAATGCAGTACACGTTTTTTAATTACAGGAACTCTCTGGCCAAAAGTTATCATCTAGTCATTCAGCAACACTCTTGGAAAAACGATTTAGTAAGGGAGGGTTAAAGAAAGATGCTGTAGTAGTAATGATAGATGAATTAGATTTACTTTGGACACGTAAACAGACTGTGATGTATAATTTATTTGACTGGCCCACTCATCCATCTTCAAAATTGATTGTCATAGCTATTGCCAATACCATGGATCTTCCTGAAAGAATGCTAATGAATCGTGTAGTCAGTCGATTGGTAAATATAGGAGATTGCAATGTTTTAATTTGTTAAAACAGTTTTATATAGTATTTTTAAAAATCTTCAATAGGGTCTGACAAGGATGACTTTTCAACCATATACTCATCAACAGCTTCAAGAAATCTTGCTTTCCAGAATGAGCACATCCCAAGCTTTTGATCCTGATGCCCTACAGTTAGCAGCCAGAAAGGTAAATTTATAATATAACTTCATATATTAATTTAATTTTATATATTTTACTATACTTTCTTTTAAAGCAAATAATTTTATTGCTATAATGTTAATTTGCTGTTATTACTAAATCAATTTAGGTTGCTTCGGTATCAGGTGATGCCAGAAGAGCTTTAGATATATGTAGGAGAGCGACAGAAATAGCAGAAAGAGAAATGATCAATCAGAAATTTCAAAAAATTGGAATGCTTCATATTGAGAAAGCTTTACAAGAAATGTTTTCATCACCAACTATCATTGCTATAAAGTATTAATTTTAATATTTAATTAATATTTTGTTGATTCAAGCCACTGATATTAAGATTTTTTGCAGATGTGCTTCCTTACATGAAAAAATATTCTTAAAATCATTAATGGCAGAATTTCAACGAACCGGTATTGAAGAAGCTACATTTTCAAAAGTATTTCAACAACATATATCTTA
Source organism: Olivierus martensii (assembly GCA_000484575.1). Taxonomy (NCBI): domain Eukaryota; kingdom Metazoa; phylum Arthropoda; class Arachnida; order Scorpiones; family Buthidae; genus Olivierus; species Olivierus martensii. Next base: position 3,677 of record AYEL01060357.1, on the reverse strand, counting down.
TTGTAGATTTGAAGGTAAGTTATTGTATTAACTGCCACTAGAGAAAGTAAGTAGATACTTACAGTTCTTTATAATTTAATTTAGGCATTAATCCTCCCACAACATCGGAAGCAGCTTCAATATGTATGAAATTGGGAAGTAGTAGATTACTTCTGGTAGAAGATGGTCATTGTGATCTGCATCAGAGGATCCGTGTAAATGTTTCTATAGATGATATACATTATGCACTGAAGGAAGAGGAATATTAAATTCAAATATTTGTTTGTAATTATGTAAAATAAAATTATGATTTTTTTTATTTTTCAGTGATCAATTCTTAACCATTATTATTCATTTCAAAAGTATACCAAACTTCTAATTATTATTATTTATTTTAGACAACATTCAAAATTTTAAATCAGTTATTATTATTTTTAATAAAAATTAAGTTTCTTATGATTGTAGAAATAAAAACTGATTTATTTTTGTTAGCCTTTGGAATCTAATTTTTGTATTGATTCTTAATTCTGTATAAAATAGTATTATGGAAAACAATTTTACATTACAGATTTTGTATGGTCGCACTGATAAATCGTCGGATTTTATCAAAACAAAGTGAATATAAAAATGGTAAGATTCTACTTTGACTGCCACACGTTTTCAGAGGATGTACAGTACATGGAAGTTGCAAGAATTGTCTCACATATTTAAATGCCTTCGGTGAATGGAAATATAAAGTAAAAGCAACTTCCTTTATAAGTGGGCTATACCGCCGGCCAGAAGGATGTTTTGGATTCTTTAACAGTTGGATAAGTAACTCTAAAAGAAGTCCACTAAAATTATTCTTCAGGATTATTTGGAGATCATCTGTTGTGCATTTACTAGTTCTTAAATGATCAAAAAGGTCATTTGTTATGAATTTTCATTTTTCTTCTTCTGAGTTTCTGCTGGAGAGTCTTCACCTTTTTTCTCAATGCTATTACTGTAGATGATGATTGTAACTCACTGCTTTTATTTGAGCTGTCATTCCCTTTCATGTTAGTAGCTTGTGATTTTTCATTCTATAATAATAAAAAAACTAGAACATTAAAACTTTTTATATTATCAATGGATTTCATTGCATAACTGCAAAGTATTATGTAAATATTATCAGGATACTGTATGTAAATTACAAAACAAACCTGAGCAGTGGTTGTTGAAGTTGAAGAATCCAATGCTGATCTGACCAATATTCTTCTGGAATTCTTTTTTATTAAATGGCTTGGAAAATCAAATATGGAAGGGACTGCATCTTCCTTCAATAGTTTCCTTTTTGCACCTGGCCTTACTTGATAACAATCTTCAGTAAAATGTTTACTGCAAAGCCGGCTGTACTTTCCTGGCTTTCGTTTTCTCGTCTTACAGCAATAATCCATTTAGAAAGAATTTCAGGCCGATTATGAGGAAATCTATTTACATAGACAAAATATGTCGGACTGATAAATCGTCGGATTTTATCAAAACAAAGTGAATATAAAAACGGTAAGATTCTACTTTGACTGCCACACGTTTTGCAGAGTCGCGTGGCAAGGATGTACGTACCCAGTTTAAAGTCAATCATATTAATTGAAAACAATTTTATGAAGCACGAAAAAGCGACAGGCATTAGGACACACTATAACATGACTTATTAATCATAGACACATCACATTTGGGCATATAAAAAAAATGAAATGCAGTGAAAATAGAATTCTATCATAAAAACAATATTTTCCTCACCTATGAAAGCTGCACCTTCTATCATCTTGTTTTTTCTGATTACTGCAGCCGTACGCCCACACACTATAACATGACTTATTAATCATAGACACATCACATTTGGGCATATAAAAAAAAATGAAAGGCAATCATAAAAACAATATTTTCCTCACCTATGAAAGCTGTACCTTCTATCATCTTGTTTTTTCTGATTATTGCAGCCGTATGCCATGCAGTGCATTACCATAATTTTAATTTTAAATAAAAACAGGAATAAAACTAACTAAAATCTGTCTCGAAGACAAAGAGATGAAAATATACAACTTTGATGGTTTCGCTTCGTCGTATTTCGCTCACTTTTCAGTAGCCAATGAGAGCGGCTTACGGCAGCCAATGAGAGTAATTCAAACCAAGTAATGCAGTGAAGCTAGCACATTGCTCGGCGACACTCGGTCCAATGGAAAATTCCCCAGAGCGAGCCATCTATCCCCTTAAAATCTATGGGGCTGACAAGTAATAGAGTCACGAATCTAGTAGAAAATATATTCAGTCCATAAATGTTTATAAGAAAACAAATAATATACAAAATTTTGTTGTAAAAGATATACAGTCACCTGTTCTATCAATATTATCTGAATCACCATCAAACTCTGCAAAAGCTGTTTCTGTAATGAACTTCTTATCTAAAGAAAAGAGTTTAGAAGCCGAAATTATTTGGGCAATGAAAATTGTATTTTCACATAGTTCTTATAATGCTTTTAATGATGCATCACATATTTTTAAATGCATGTTCCCTGATAGTGAAATAGCTAAAACTTTAACAGTAGGATGTACAAAATTATCCTATTTGCTATCATTTGGAATTGCACCTGTTTTTTAAAAAAAATTTGCTTTCAGAATTATCTGGGACTGAATTTGTTGTATGTTTTGATGAAGCTTTAAATGCTATCTCACAGAGAAATCAAATGGATCTGTATATAAGATTCTGGATGAATGAAAAAAATGAAGTTAGTACAAGATATTTAACTTCAGTTTTCATGGGCCATACAACTGCTGAAGATCTTAAGGAAAATTTTTTTGAAGCCATATCAGAATTGGACAGAAAAAAATTGCTTCAAATATGTATGGATGGTCCTAATGTAAACCTAAAGTTCTTAAGAGAAGTAAAAGAGAAATTAGAAGAAGAGTGTTGTGAAATAATAGATATAGGTTCTTGTGGTTTACATGTAATACATGGTGCTTTCAGGACAGGACATAAAGCAACAGAATGGAATTTGAATAGCATTTTTAGAGCATTATATCAACTATTTAAAGACAGCCCTGCTCAGCGAGCAGATTTCATTGCTATTACTGGTTGCTCAATCTTTCCTTTAAAGTTTTGTGAAGTTAGGTGGCTAGAAAATATACCCATTGGTGAAAGATTTGCAGAAACATTTCCTAGTCTGAAAAAATATATTGAGAACTCTAAATTTTCTCACACAGCTATATTTGAGAAAATTAAGAAAGCTTGTAAAGACACATTACTTTTAGCAAAAATATATTTTTTTCTATCAGTAGCTGCTGTGCTTGATCCTTTCTTAAAAACTTTCCAGACAGCACATCCTGTGGTGCCTTTTTTTATGAAAGTTTATATAATATAATTAATCAATTAATGAACAAATTTATAAAATATGAGGTGTTGAATGAAGCAGTAACATCACATAAATTATTGAAAATTGAAATTCTTAATAAAAATAACTACTGTAGCATAGTAAACATTGATATAGGAATAGCTGCTGGAATTTCTCTAGCAAAAAGTGAAGTTTCAGAACTTCAATAAAGAGACTTCAGGTTACAGTGCCGAGATTTTCTTGTAAAAATGACACAAAAAATTATAGACTGTTGTCCTTTAAAATTTCCATTTGTGAAATATACATCATGTCTAGATCCAAAATTTGTTTTGTCAAATGCAGTTTTGTGCC